>JAODAL010003905.1:0-165360 GCA_025379985.1 Phyllomedusa bahiana | reverse complement strand
CGCCCCTTCCCCTACCCCTGAGGCCGACGCCTCCAATGTTTTTGCTGTAAAAGAGGTTCTGGATATGAAGACGGTCAGAGGGAAGCGGTTTTTCCTCATCAACTGGAAGGGGTTCGGGCCTGAGGAGAGGTCCTGGGAACCAGTGGACAATATTCTGGACCGGAGTATTGTTCAGAGATTCCTTCAGGCTAGAAAGAGGGGGAGGCCAACGGGGCGGGGGGTACTGTCACAGGTGCCCCTGCGACACTCAACCTGGGTCACAGGCGCACCTGTGCCCCCCAGTCTAGCGGCACCGCTGCCCGCATGTCGGGCAGCGGACACGCTTGTCCTGCCGGCCGAGTCCCGGCTCACTTACCCATCCAAGTTCCCGCTGCTGCTTCTGTCTCCCGGTGCACGCGTCCCTGCTCACTAGGGCGCGCGTGCGCCCTCCCTAGGTCGCCAGCACACGGTAATTGGGTATTGCCGGCCTCTGCCCTTATTTAAGCCTGCCTCTTCCTGTTGCCCTTGCCGGATCTTTAGTGCCCACTGCCTATTGAGAAAGCGTTCCAGAAGCCTTGTTCTGATTACCGTGTACCGTAACATTTGCCTCCGTCCCTCGACCATGAATCTTGCCGCCTGCCCTGACCTTCCTGCCTGTCCACGGCTCCAAGCCTGCCTTCTGATTTTGTACCACGCTACACCTCAGCTGCCTCCGCAAGCAAGTCACGTCAGGGGTAGCGACCTGGTAGACTCCCGCCGCAGCAAGTCCATCCCACTTTGCGGCAGGCTCTGGTGAAAACGGGCTACTTGATTCGCCCCTGGAGTGGCTTACGCATCGTTGCGTGTTGTGCCAGAGGTTCCACTACCTCCAACCGTGACACTGAGAGCTATGATTACCTGTAGGTGAAAGTCAATGGGAGTTAGCTGTCAGTGCTTTAGAAGTACCGTGCTGGCCAATGCATACTTCTAAATCACTTGGCGTATTGCGGCGCATACAGTATGCACCGCAATATGCCGTGTGAACATATCCTAACATGAATCAAAAAAGGCTGCAATCACTTTGATGTAATCCCTTCAACAGGTATGTAGCTAACACGCATTAGTTAAGAAAATATATTAATGTTTTCCTTATATGTTACTCTTTATACCAAAAGACAAATATAATTAAACAGTAGAACATGGCTGTTGTGAAGAACTGGTTCAGTTGTCTTTTGTTTTCGGTCAGCCATAATCATTAGGTTCTTCTGTTTTCAGTTTAATGCTATGTGCCTATTCAGAGGGAAAAATTCATTTGACAGGTTGGATTTTTCTTACAGATTGTATTGTTTCCCCCTGAGATGCTGGTGCCAGAGATGTCTGGCAGCCATAGTTGACCAGATTGTGCATGTGAAAAGAGCATCCTGCAATGTTAATTACCAACTGAAACACCTTTAGGCCAGCTATTATCATATATCTACTGCCAAGTTTACTGTGCAACCATTGTACTATTTTTTGGACATGTTTTGTTTTGTAAATTCCACGTTAAGTTTTGACCACTAATCCTGTTTTTGTTCTCTCAGCCCAGTCTATATGTCTTTCTTCTGAGAACTTTTCTAATTCTGCAATTTATTTTTTATTTTGTGTCTCTTACTAGAATAATTTTGTCCTACTTGTTATAGGACAGATTTGTGAATTCTTCATTGGAAATTGTTACATATAATCAAATTCAGTGGTGTATTTAGTAGACCATACATCCTGGGTTGTCACCCAAACCTAGGTTCCCCCTTTTCCTACTGCTACATTGCCACACTATGGTAGGGTATGTAACAACACTGGTGAACTCCATACAAGTAAAAGCAATACTGGGAAGTTCACCAGCGATCACATGGAATAGCAATATGAAGCATATCAATCAAAAAGACTTTCAATTAGATGATTTGGCAAATGGACAGTAGGAGGATGAAGACAGGTGCACAGTTTGGTGGAGATTCAAATGCAGGTACACTCCAGGAATGGGAGAGTGATAACTGTCCCTAATGCTACCTCTCGATAGCTCGCAGTATGACTGCTCCTAGCACCAGAACCTTTATTCCTGAAGTTAAACCAAAAGCTGTTTCCTCAAATATGTCCTTAAAGTACAACTGACCCTAATAGAGAAAGTGGCTTTAGGACCCAGCGAGTCCTAGGCAGGGTCCAACAAAAACTAGACAAACACCAGATCTATATTTCTCAAAAACTATAAAGTCTAGAACTTGGATATATGAAACTGAGACAATAACCACGACATTGGAAAAACCATCAGTAGATTTGGCTTTCAGTACCATATTTATGCTGATGACATTTAATTATACACATATATCACCCCGTCCTGCTACAATACACCAGTGACTGCCTGTCTACTGTCTCTGACATCATGTCCCTAAAACTGAACTTCTTGTCATTCCACCATCTACTAACCAACCCCACCCTGCTATTCTGTTTCTGTGTGTGGTACTATCAGGCACTTATATGTATATAAATGTACTCTCTGGGTGGCAGGTTCATTGAATTGTATGTAGGCTACCCTGTATTTATGAAACATGGCTGGAACATTATGTAAACCAAGGACTTCTCCCCTTTTATCTCACCCCTACACCCTCATAGATTGTAAGCTCTTCTGAGCAGACTCCTTATACCTTTTGTCTGATCTTTCAGTAGCTTTTTACTATGTAATATTTGTTTATTGTATAAAGAGCGACAGAATATGTTAGTGCTATATAAATACAAATTATTATCATTATACTTCAGCTTGATACAATTGAACAAGACAATAGACTATAAGACAACAATCCAATACAACAGCACTAGACAATGAATTACTTCTATAATCTGCAAACAGACTGCCATTTTCAGCTGAGTTTTTTTAGGAGTATGCTAATGAGCTCAGGAATTCAGCTAGGTCAGCTGAAAAGCAAGAATCGTGAACATTTGTCAAGCAGCTACTCCAAACAAACCCAGACAAGTGTAAACAAACTTCTCCTGCTGGAGAAGCAGAACACAAAATGGCAGCAGAGTTCTTGCCATTGGTAAGAGGGTGTAGCTAAAGGTTTATAGGACCTGGTTATAAAGCTCAGCTTAGATATTCTCTGGGCAACGTTATTTCATGGCCACTGGCTTCAACTCTTCCATGATTTTCAGCTGCATCACAGGTAATGTTTCCTTCAAGCCTTTGTTTGCAATCAAACATAGCACAGTGTCTCACATTTCTTCATTTGGATTTAATCACTTACAGTTCTGCTCCAGGACCATTAGTAATTTTCCTTGTTGCAGTCAAGCTATTGCAAAATTGAGATTTATTTCTGTGTTTGTCAATCCTTCTGTACTCCTATGTATTCTTAACTTGCCAGTTTTGTTATACTTTGTCCCTTTGTCTCACAAAGATGAGCACAGTTGTGGTGGATTGTGCTAGCAGTATATACATAACAAACAAAAATGCATTCTTTTCTGTCACATGTCAGCGTAAGAATTCAACAAGTAAATTTTACTCGTCGTCTGGACATACTCTTATTTGTTGTTGCAGTTACTAGTTCAGAGTTGGAGCATTGCATTGATAAAGGTCATCTGACCACCAGTAGGTAGATGAAGAGAGGCAGGCAAGGTCATTTCATGGGCCTAGACTTAGAGAGAATACACACAGTAACGAAGAAGACAAGAGGTTTAGCAATAAGATAGCAGATTGAGCAAAGAGTCAGGTAAGAGGCTGTTGGAATAATACTTATTACTGTGTGCAACAACCACTTTTGTATGTATTGCATGTGTGAGCCATTGTGTCAAGGGATATTGTCATTGTGATAAAGTTAGGCTGTT
Organism: Phyllomedusa bahiana; assembly: GCA_025379985.1. Taxonomy (NCBI): domain Eukaryota; kingdom Metazoa; phylum Chordata; class Amphibia; order Anura; family Hylidae; genus Phyllomedusa; species Phyllomedusa bahiana. The sequence goes on along the minus strand of JAODAL010003905.1, from coordinate 161,556 downwards.
AAAAAAAAACACAGAGAGGTAAGAGACAGCTCAGAATCTTGTTTACTGCAGATGGAATGAAAGATTCAGACATGTTCTCATGTGTGCTGAGAAGTTATACTTGTTCTCTTCAAGAAATAAAGTTCCTTTTGCTGTTCAATCCCTACTGGCATAATAATCTGGATAATCTGCTGCTAACAGGGTTATGGGCCCCTAGAACCAAGTGATTCCAGTATCCCAGAACAACAGTAAAGTGTGAGAACATGAAGAAGATAAATAAAAGATAAGAAGGCTGCTAGCACCACAATCCTGGGAAATTCTCAGTGCAAGCCTGACAAACCGAAACTACCAATCCTGAAATTCAAGGGTGAAGTATGCTTCTAATAAGAGAAGGGTACGTGTGGAAATATACACGGATTCCCAAGCATGATCCTCCATCAGAGGATGGATAGAGAAGGAGTCATAAAGCACAGAGCACTGATCTCCCTCACTAAGAATGGAAGACCAGATTGTACACATATGCAAAGTAACACTGCAAAGACATGGGGGAAGAGCTTACCGAAAGTGCATGAAAGAACAAATATCACATAAGCTTTATCTAATGAGGGAAATTGTATCAGTCCAAGTTAAAGTAAGGGCCAGAATAGGCAGGCACTACATCAGAACCACCGCTTGAAATAGTGGAGCATCTGCGCGGAATAGGCGAAAACATAAAAGACTTCCAGTGTTTGCTGCACAGTTTACTCATGGGTCTCCCAAAACCTATGACACACTAGAGGTCACTATGCACTAATGCACGCCTGAGTGATGAGCTCACATTAGAGGTATGTGGAAATCAGCTTGTTGATGAATACAGAGAAAAAACAGAGAGTACAAGCTAGCAGTTGATATGTCCCACCACAGAATCTGCATTAAAGACTCAGGATCAGACAACACATAGAGTCATATAAAGAAACATTGAATCTTTGTATGCAGGCAAAAACTGGTCACATAAAGTGCAAATGCAGAATCTGGAAAGCAAAATGAATCAGCTAAAGAAAAAGGAATCAATCAAGAAACCAAAAGTGCTATTGAAAGAAGAAAATGACACTGTGTTGCTGAATCAGCATTTATACAAGATTACAGCAGATCGGCAAGACCATGTATGGGTGCATAGACTCCAGTGGCCACAAGCCACATGACAAAACAGAAGTTTCTTTTTCTAAGCCGGACCAAAGCAAATCAGAAAAAGTCCGCATCTAGCCAGGTAGTCAGTATATAAGCTTCAGAAGGAAATGAGACGCTACCTCCACAGCCAAGTCTATCCAACAGAAACCAGAAAGATCCAGTAAAAGATGTTCTGCTATTTTTCCAAGTCCTGAAAGCACTTTGTTATCAGTGAAGAAAACTCACAGACAGGGGAATTAGTATTTTTATACTTTTATGGATACACTGCATCATCACAAGAGAGGGTCATACTCTTGCAAAAGGAAGATATCAAAGATGGATTGTACCATTACAATAGCAGGAGGCTGTTTATACTTGTCAAACAAGAACATGAGAGAATTTGCATCCATGTTGGCATCGACGTCTTGGGCATAGGGACCCAAAGCAATAAGAACGTAGTTCAGGAAGAGCTTTCCTAACGCGTTACAATTGACCAATGCAGTCAGAAGATGAAGTGTACTACTGCTTAAAGGTAAATGACAAAGAAATAATTTCCTAAACACAGCACCAGACATCAGCACAGCCCTGGACTTGATTTATACAGATTGTGTGGGACCAATGAGTACTCCAACACCTGAAAGAAGAGATAATTTCTCACATTTATTGATGATTACTCCAGGTATACAATTGTATATCTTGCTTCATATCAAAGATGAAGTGCAGATAAACTAAAGAGGTACCTAGCTGAAGTATTCCAACAAATTTGGAAGAAGCCAAAGACATTGCGTGCTGACAATGTCACTGAATACACAAGTGGAAAGGCTACAAGCCATATTAAAAAAGAATGGAATCGTGTTCCATACACCATACCATACCACCCAGAACAAATGTGTCGCAGAGAGAAAAAACCCGAACTCTCTGTGAAAGTGGAAGAAAGTATGCTTTTTGATGGCCGAGTTACCACAATATATGGGGAGAAGCAATAATGACTGCTTGCTATCTTCAAAACAATTACCAGGAAAGGCTACAAAGAAAGAACTCCATATGTACAATGGAACAAAAAGAAGCCTGAATTAAAGCACATAAGAAATAATTGGAAGTATAGCATTTGTGGCATGTTTCCTAGAGAAAAGCGTACAAAATGGGAAGCTCATGCAAAGGAAGGAGGCCTGTAGGCGTATAGTGAAACCCAAAAGGATACAGAATCCCTGCAACCCAGAGACCACAAGGAGACAATCACAGAGATTTATAATAGATGAAAACTCGTAGTCACTCAAATTTCATGAAGTACTCCAGTAATTCCATTTTGAGCCACAGAAGCAACCCCAAACAGTCACAAACTCAAAAAAAACAAGGAATAAAGACGCTGAAGTGTGGGTCGACTCTCAAGTTTACTGAAGAGGAAACAGTAATATCCTGAACCTTCATCAGGAATCCAACAGGAGCAACCAAAGGTATCCCACTAAACCCTGTCTTACATGGTGAAGACACATGTGAGTCAGAGCCTCAGTCAATGGGCAGAGATGGCAACATTACCAAAGTTCATGAAATGCATAAATTGGATTAATGCTGCAGATAGAAGAAATGAATCTCTTCACAGCTCAGCATGAAGATTACCAAGCTACCACAGGGTAATGAAAGCATATTGATGGTAAGTGGATTTTCCAAACCAAGTATGACCACTGATGTGAAGTGCATAGATTCAAGGCAAGACTAGTTTGCAAAAGAGTACTTACAAACATATGGAGAAATTATGAGCTACTTTTCTCAGTCTCTAAACAAACAACATTTAGAGTTATTAATGTCTGTAGAGCGGTGGCAAAGCATGAGGAGGTAAGAACATTTTGACATTAAGACAGCTTTTCTAAATGGTGACATTGAAGAAGAGGTTATATACTCAACAGATGGTTATATTAAAAAAGGAGAAGAACAACTAGTTATTAAACTGCAAAAATCTCTTATGTCCTAAAACAATCGAGCAAGAGCTTGGAAACACTAAGATGGAATGACGTTTGTCTGCTGAAGAGGGATTTAGAAGAAGTCCAAGCTGATCCGAGTTTATACACTAAATGTACAGCAGATTAAGGATGTATGTACTTCGTGTATGTTGATGATGTCACATAGCGCTCATCAAGAAGAAGCTGAAATGACAAAGTAGGAACAATTTTTGAGACCAACTTTTGAAACAAAGGAACCTTGGAAATGTGACACATTATCTGGGAATCCAGATCAGCTCGAGAAGAAGATGGAAGTTTCCTTCTCAACCAGAACTAAAGTTGTCACAGTCCTCCACCATTGTGGAATGTACAGAAGCCAAGAGGCATATCAACACCAATGGATCCATCTTACGCTAAAGTTGGAAGGAGAAATGATCACTACCTAACAATGAAAGCTACAGAAAGCATGGGGGCGCACTTCTATACATAGCCACAACTACTCGTCCTGATATCACAGCGACAATGGGTAATACTGTGCCGACTTGTAGTAAGCTACATCAAAGGAGACTGGAATGCAGTTAAAAGGAATCCCTTAAATATCTGAAGCTAACTCAAGACATGAATCTAAAAATAATCTGCAAATGCGTGGATCTAAAGCCACAGCTTACGTGGACACAGACTGGGCCGGAGATTAAGTGATCAAAAGTCAACAACGGTTTACATATTTAAATTAGTATAGAAAGTGCCAATTTCTTGGTCAAGCAGAAAGCAGTGTCAGTTTGCGTTATCATCTACAGAGGCAGAATACATTTCACCATCCAAGAAGTAATTTGTGTGAACCAACTTTGAGTATCTTGGTAAAACTCCAACTCAACCTGTTACGATTTATGAAGACAACCAAGGATGTATTAAACTCGCCAGCAGTGATACGATCAAATGACAGGACCAAACACATTGATGTAACATACCACACCAACCTTCGAGATTTAGTTGAACATGGTATCCATTGACTTGTGTCTACTGCCGTAAACTGCGATGATAGCTGATGCCATGACAAATGCCATTGCCAAGAACCAAGTTTTGAAGATTCTAGGAAGATGATGGGACTATTTGGATAGAGTTTGTTGAGTGGGGGGTGTTTGGAAATAATACTTATATACTGTGGTGCAACAACCACTTTTGTATGTATTGCTGTTGAACCTTTGATCAAGGGATATGTCATTGTTGATAATGTTAGCGTTTAAAAAAAACACTGATAGAAGAGACATCTCAATCATTTTTACTGCAGATGGTACTTATAGATTCAGACATGTTCTCATTTGGCTGAGAAGTATTATACTTGTTCTACTTAATAATAAAGTTCCTTTTGCTGTTCAACTACTGGATAATGATCTGGATAATCTGCTGCTAACAGAGGCAGATGTAGAGAGGAAACTGTCAGTGAGGATGTAAGAATAGTCTTACAAATGACATCAGCCAATTGCCAGGTTGTGCTGAATTGAGCCTTGAGTGAAGCCTATCAAGACCCCAATCTGCTGCTGTCTCTGTGTGTCCTTGCTTGTTGCTCACTTCACCATCACACCATTAAAAGGCATCTATGATGGCACTGGCACTTTAAACAATCATTACTGGAAGTACTGTATGTGTCTGTGTAGGAACACAGCTAGTTATCTATTTGTCCGGGGTTACACATAAACATTTTGTAGCAGTACATGAGTACCACCTGCTGTATAAATGTTGCATTATGAACTGCAGCTGTACCTCTATAGCCAAAATTAATGTATTACATCACAAAAGTAGCCTAATCCTCACTTATACATTTCCAGGAGGAATAACAGAGGAACAGCACAACACAGTTCTATGTAAAGATGCTGAAGAAATGTTACAACATGGGTACAAATATGTACCAAAACATTAAGTGACTCACCATTTGTAGACATTGTCTTTCATTTGTTCACCATCCAGCCCTGACTGGTCCTGACCACTGCAGTGCTTTCTTTGGCTCTTTGCTTCTGCAGTCATCTTAAGCCTCTATAGCAAATTATTTCTGATCTGTAAACAAATTCAGATATCCAAAAATACCGCTAGTCTACTTGGGAATTCCAGTGTGCAGGCTCGGACTCTGAGCTAGCCATTAACATACAGTACCTGCACTTACTCTATTATATACAGTATCTTACAAAAGTGAGTACACACCACATATTTTTGTAAATATTGTATTATATCTTTTCATGGGACAGCACTGAAGATATGACACTTTAATACAATGTAAAATAGTCAGTGAACAGCTTGTATAACATTGTAAATTGGCTACAGCAAAAGTGAGTACACTCCCAAGTGAAAATGGACAAATTGTGTCCAATTTGCCTTTTTCCTCCACAATGTCTTGTGACTCCTTAGTGTTACAAGGTCTCGGGTATGAACGAGGAGCAGGTGTGTTAAATTTAGTGTTATGGCTCTCACATTGTCTTATGCTGTTCTCTGGAAGTTCAGCATGGCACCTCATGGCAAAGAATTGTCTGAGGGTCTGAAAAAAAGAATTGTTGCTCAACATAAAGATGGTCTAGGCTATAAGAAGGTTGCCCACAACCTGAAACTGAGCTGAAGCCCACTGGCCAAGACCATACAGTGGTTTGACAAGCTATATGGAAATTCCCTAGTAGTTGGTAGAGATGAGCGAACAGTAAAATGTTGGCGTTTGAGTCGAACTTCGAACAGTAGTGATGTTCGGTTTGAGGTTCCATTCGAAATCGAACCCAAATAGAGTCAATGGGAATAGATGTTCGGGTTAATTTTTATACCTATACAGGTGAGGAGCAGCGGTAATTACCATCCAGAAAAGTTAAAACTGGAACGATGGAACAACTTAGTGAAGAAAATTTGGTTCTAAGATTGACCGAAAAAAATTGAGATGCTAAAATACTTCATTCCTTTCAATGGCTAACTGAAAAAATGAGGACAGCTTACAAGCAGGGGTGTAGCTATAGGATGTGCGGTAGCAGCTGCTACGGGGCCCTGCATCCTGAGGGGGCCCAAAAGCTTCTTCGACACATAAGACACTGGTATTGGAAATGGCACATGGTCATTGGCAGGATCCCCATTTCACTTTTTGCACAAGGGCCCAAGACTTTGAACTTATGCCTCTGCTTGCAAACTTTGTACATGTGATATATGTGGTGGCAGCAAGACCATCCCAATGGGGAACATGGAGGTTCAACTGGCAGGGGCGTAGTGCAGCTGCCGCTATGGAGCTCTGCATCCTGAGCGTGCCCAAAAGCCCCTTTGATACATAAGAAGACATCGGTATTGGAAATGGCACATGGTAACTCCCACTGGTGCCAATAGGGCAGTACTCCTTTCAGTATAGTCTGTCCCGCACAGACCTCATGACCGTTGTTGTCCAGTTTGCTTCTGGTCTGGCACAATATACATCTATTTGAAGAGAAACTGTGTCCAGTTCTCCTGGGGTTAGAGACAAACTCCTTAGCTCAAATAGTGTAACTATGCTGAAAAGGGGACTTTCTGTGTATGTCAGCCCGCTAGAAGAATAAATGAGGAACAGTTTATTGTTTGCAACCAACTCTCATGTGTCCTGCCATATTGCTGTATTTTCACCATGGACACCTTCACTAACATCACAGGCAGTTTGGGGCTAATTCCATCAGAGTGTCTCTCTCAACATCCACAGCTCATCTTCTTCACTGCAGCATCCTCAGAAAAGCGTGAGAGTTATGGTGAGTGAGGGCGACTGTGACCAGAGTAAATCACTGCTGCTCCCATCCTCTCCTCTGCTGCTCTGGGGCATATGCCAATGCCTTTGTCTATAATTCTGTTGGGAAGCCTGACATTATCACAGACAAAGAATGGAAGTAAGTTCTTACTTTATACAATGCCCACTCTCAAATAATTCCACTGCATCTGGGAAAAGAGTCTGGATCAAAAGGTCTGAAGCAGAAAGGTGTGACCACCAGCAGGAAGACCTCTAGATTATGAATGTGCCAAATTTGGTCTAAACGGCTATTGTCTTACTCAGGCAAAGAGAAGTGCATTTTCATCTGATTGGAGAAGATTCTGGCAGCAAAGTGACAGGCTATTCCTTTGAGAAAAGATGCTGTATATACATGTACCACTTATCACAGAGAAAGGCCAGACCCAACAAGGTGTAGTACCCACCAAAAAAAGACATGGGTATAATTCGCTGGATGTGCCAACTCTTTTGCATGGTTGCAGAGATATTTCTACACCCAAAGGTGTAGAAGGTGACTCTACATGTGTGTGAGCGCTGCCAGAACAGTTGCTTGTTGCATGCTTGGGAACCACAGCCACCAGCAGGAACCATCCAGTCCTTTTATCCATTACAGCTGGCTGTGATAGACTGTCTTATTGTGGAAGAGTGTTTGTAAGGGTACAAAGACCTGTTGATCATTGTGGATCACATCATGGGTTCGCTTCAGTACGTGGCTCTGACTATACCAGACCTTCATCCTAATGTATTGTTGTCCAACCCAACTCCACTTAAATTATTGGGTCTACTGTCAGGGTAAAGTGATAGAAGAGCTGTGAGGAATATGACAACCCCCCCCCCCCCCAGCTCTTCACCCAAATTCACTCAGTTATTGCAGGATTCAGGACTTCACCTAATCTCCCCCACTGCTCAACACATGTAATTGAGAAAGCACTCAATTAAACCAATGTTCCATGCATAGGATGGGATTCTCAGCATGTGGCCCTGCTTCAAAGGCCCTATCACCAATTTTCACAGGTTACTCACTGATACCCAGGCAATGAGAAATGTAGTTAGGGAGAGGTGTGAAGTGGTTCAAAGAGATGGACGAGTCACAGCGGAGTTGAGATTTCGTAAAGAATCATGGAATAACCGTACATCACAGGCACACCCCAGTCTCATATTTTTAAACATGAAGGGTCTTACATACATAGTTATCACTCCCATGTTTGTAGGAGTCACGGGCAGGGAGAAATGGGTAACTGGTTCCAGCAACAGAGTAGCGACCTGGTATTTTATACCCAGTCGTAGCTTGGACCCCCTTGGTTTTGATGGTACCAGGAGCACAAAGCTGCAGCATTGCCCTGTCGTGATATGGTCATGTCCGAAGCTAGGAACAGCATGGCCCTGGAAGGGAGGAGCTTGTGGACCGTCCCAGAGGTGTGACAGGGTGTGAAAGGGGTGTGGCGTGGGATGTTCCAGTACAGTTAAAAGTGAGAGCCCACCTGGGCCCAGCGTTGGCTCTATTGGATTGGGTACATGCTCCAGCATGCCAGAAGCATCCACATAGGACCAGTAGGCCCCATTCACCCCCCAGACATTGTTGCTGAGTTAGTCAGGTGTACACGAATACCATAGATTCCACCATTGGATACTTGTCCTCTATGTTAAGGTATGTTCACGTGACGTAATTTTGAAGTGTAAATTTACGCTTCAAAATATGCCTTTATTCAGGCATATTTTGAAGTGTATTTTTGCTACGTTTTTAGTGCATTTTGCAGTATTAACGTACCAAAAATAAGTTTCACCATTGTTTCTATGGGGATTTCACTTGCATAAACGCCTCAAGAATTGGCAAGGCACTTAAAATTACACATGTGAAATCATTCCGAAATACGCATTGCAAATATGCTTTTAAAATACGTGTTGCGTGAATGACAGCACGTATTTTACATTAGTATCGATAAAAGCTGCATAGACCATTGTTTGAGACTTATTTTGGGGCATATTTCATCTTAAAATACACACCAAAATAAGTGTAAAATTATGTTGTGTAAACATACACTTAATATTTTGGGAGGAATAGGAGATGCCCTCTGTCTGTTGGATAAAGGTACAGAAGATGTACAAGTTGGTTGCTTAGCGTTTGTGCCATTGGAATTTGGCTTTGAACCTAAAACTCTGGGAGCCGCCATTGCAGGTACGGTATCAGGTAATGCTGTGGAACAAAATAGCCTGTAGAATGGGAAAGCCCCCATTGAAGTAAAAATCTGAGCATATGAAGTAAACCTGAATATACCAGTCTTTAAAGGGGTTGTCTCACCATACTGTTTATCAGAGCCACAGGCAGCGTCAGAATTACCCTTTCTCCGTCTTCCTGGTAAGGCTGTGGGTGGTTCTATAGCAGTGATTAGCATAGCAGCTCTGTATTCCCATCTCTTCTAATTGCACTGACATGATAACAGGAGATGTCATCTAAAGTGCAGAAGAATTCAAAGCTGAAATAAACAATCAAAAGTAATTAATCTCCTTTGTTTGTTAGAGATAACACACTATTCTCAAGCTGCGTGCCGTCCTGTGGTGACATCACTCTCTGCTCTCAGATAAGACAGGGAGAGACCTGTTGGCATTCAGAGTAGATAAAATCTCTCTTATCTTCTGTTTAGGGAAAAATCAAAAGAGGAATGTATTTGAGATCATTTTTGATTTAACATTCCCCACATCTTGAAAGCTAATCTTTGTAATGAGACAACTCCTTTAAAGACCAAAAGGAGAAAAAGGATTGATGTAGATGATGCATCACAATCAGCTAAGACCGTACACCAGGACCTCAGAATCCAAAAGAGGGGCATAGTTGAGACTGGCCAAGCCAGCCACTGATGCGGTCTTATGGTTACTTCCCCCACCTAGTATGCCACACTTAATACCCAGAACAAACCAGGATCCTGCAAGTGCTGAAAGCAAAGAAGAGGAAGTTTCAGAGAGGAACCTTTGGGAATCTGACTCTCCCAACATAACATTTTGCAGATGGATGCCAGCTTGGTATAAGGACTATGTCCTGTCAACTCTGTTCACTGGAAATACAAACTTTAAACCAGAGGGAGAAGATGTAGTAATGACACAGTTCTTTTCAATTCATGCCAGTAAATAGTACTGGATGCCTGTGACTGAGATTCAACTGGCTTACAAAGAGTTCAAGGTAAAAGGAAGTGATGTGGTTAGATGTAATGTGCATGGCAGACTGGCAGAATGTAAAAGAGAGAGACAGAGTGGGAGAGTGAGCTAGTGCAAATGCGTATACCAGAAGAGCTGTGAGGAGCTCAAGAGCAGTAGCAGTAAGGAGAAAATGGTCAGCACCTCCAAAAATGTGAAATAAATGGTGCAGGTGCTAGTTGCGTGGCTGCAACACAATGCAAAACTAAATAAACCAGCAGAACTCTGAAGATGCTAAGAGACAGATAAATACTAAATACATAGATAAATTCATAGTGCATTGCTGCTACATTTAGTCAGAATGAAAATTTGAGGCTCTTAGAGCATATTTTGATCAAATTCGGTCAGTCTATCCACAAAGGCCTTCATAGTTTCCATAACAAAAAGAGTAGCAGTTATAATGTTAAAAATTGCTTGGATGTATGAGTGGAGTACAGAACATAAAGGGAAACAGCAACCCTCCCATGCATACTATTCAAAAAATGACAACAACGGTCAGTAACCCTGAAAAATGGGAAAGAATTTGAATGCTGCCATTACTATATATTAAATGCAGGCTAAAGTCCCCCCTTCCTACTAATATATATCGCCTGTGGGCTAGAAACCCCCCTCCTCCCAATTACTATATATTAATTATAGGCTAGAAACTCCCCTCCCTACTTTTTTAATTACATGTAGGCTAATGTCCACTGCTTCCCATTACTTTATATTACATGTAAGCTGGAAACCCCCCTCCGCAATACTATATCTTACATGTAGGTTAGAGTCCCCCCTTCCAATTTACGTATCATATACAGGCAGTCCCCGACTTACATCGTTCCGACTTACATACGTCCCCTAGTTACAAACGGAGACTTATGGGGCGTGGCTGACATTCAACACTGAGTCACGCCCCATGATAACCAAGTGCCAGCATGCCACAGCTGCACATGAGATACAGAGCGTTAGGTGAAATCTTCTAAAAAAAAGGGCACAGACAGCACAACAAATGTAAAAACTGTTCTCTGTACAATCCCCAATTTTTTTTTGCTGGAATTACATTTAATAAATGTACCTGTTCCGACTTACATACAATTTCAACTTAAGAACAAACCTACAGTCCCTATCCCATTTGTAACCCGGGGACTGCCTGTATAGGCTAGATTCCGATCTCCAACATCACCATGTATTACATGTAGGCTAGAAACCACCTCCCCATTACTATATATTACATGCAGCCTAGAGATTCTTCTACCTCCTATATATAATATATAGTAGTGTGGGGGCCTCTAGCTTACATGTAATATATAGTAAGAAGGTATTTAGGGCCATATGTATGAAACGGTTTTGGTCTAAAACTCACTTTTTTGCCCATAGAAACCTATGGGCAAAAAAGTGAGTTTTAGACCAAAACCGTTTCATACATGTGGTCCTTAGTTTACATGTAATATATAGTTAGTGTTAAACAAGTAAAATAATACAGCATAAGGATGAGGCAATCACAGAGTCAAGATCCAATAAGATCCAATATTTTTTTAAGTTCCTGGTTCCTTCTAATCACTAAGCATTTGCTAACCATTTAGTGATGAGACTGAGATTCCATATGCATGTGTAATCTCAACAAGAAAACAACATCACCGGTCTCAGAACAGTAGAAATGTAGTATAGAACAGAAGCCAGCATCCACTTGAGATTGTGAAAAAAATTAAACCCCACTTTAATTGCAAAAAATAGTTAAAAACAAGCCCCAAACGTATGCATGGTGAAGAGCAGCAAATGCAAGGCAGTAAGAGAAATGGAGAGGTGGTCTAGTCTACGCGTTTCAAACACAGGTGTTCTTACTCATGGGTATGGCTGTGTTTGAAACACGTAGGCTAGACCACCTCTCCGTTTCTCCTGCTGCCTTGCATTTGCTACTCTTCACCATCTATACGATCAATGCTTGTTTTTAACTATTTTTTGCAATTAAAGTGGAGTTTAATTTTTTCACCATTTCAAGTGGACTCTGGCTTCTGTTCTACATTACATTTCTGCTGTTGCCTTGTTGCCGTGCATCCGAACGGTGAGCTGTACTATACATTTCTTTGAACTGTCTCAGAACAGTGGCTTGATTTATAGCTCAGTTGCCTATGCTGCCTTTATACAGCAGGCAGAGGTAAACCGGTTAAAGGGGATGTATCGCTTCTTCAGTTCGGCTGTTCTCTTGAAGCTCGATGCTCTCACTTCCTGAAATCCAGGGGTGTTTCTTGCCCTCCCAGTTGGGTGTTTCTTAACCTAAGGGGTATGACATCATCCCCCCTTCACTGTTCATGCTGGCTGGAGTCAGTGTGTCCCCCCCCCCCACCTCCACATATACCTGTCCTGTCCCAATGCAGTCTTATTTTGTAAGAGCTGTGAACATACCACAGACTTGCATTCAGTCTAAACATTCTTCTATGAACTCAGCACTGATCTCTCACAGCTGGAGGTTTGCTATAGTTGAATCCATCCAGAGCACAGATCCGTCTCCCTTCATGTTTACATAAGGCACCGATGCACAATTCTGCTGTCTTCTGATTGTAGAAGTAGCTGCAGTGTCAATGAGGAGCAGTTAGCTGTATAGAGTGAAATTTTTGTCGGCCCCTTACACGCAGGAGCATTAAGGCACTGTGGCACAATTCTGCTGTTTTCTGATTATAGAGACAGCTGCAGTGTCAATGAGGAGGCAGCTAGCTGTATAGAGTGAAATTGTTGTCGGCCCCTATTTCTGAGTGAGAGGCAGGAATGCAAGCTCCGTGAATATGGCCGTCCGGGGGGCCGAACAGAATGTAAATTATTAGAGCCCTCATCTAATGAAATGCAAGGAGGAGGGATCTGACTATCTGAACAGCACTGGAGAAGTTTGTTTACAGAAAACGAAGATAAGGAATACTGTGAGAACAAAACAGCTTTGCTAATGACATCCAATTGCAAAGTTGCTTGTTTTCACTGTCCCCTTATTCTGAAGGCCATTTAATGAAATGATACAACCCCTTTAAGATGGACTGCTATGTATGGGCCAATGCAGTGTACATGCCCCCCTTCCAACCTGCCCCTGTGTATAGATAATTCCACTGTGAATAACTAATTTAAACAATACCCCATCAGGAATGACTCCTTCACATCGTAAGTGGCTGCAGACTGCTGTTTGGATGCAGTAGTAATAAAGCTCCTCTAGTCTTGGACAGAGTAGGCTGCTCTCTTAATGCAGAGTTTTTCATGGGATTAACAGTAAATAATAATATCTATTATTCATATAGTAAAATTGGGTTTCCGTCAAGTAAAATGGGTTATAGATTCTATTGCATATTCATTAAGGTCACAGCTATTTTCCTATTTTAGCGCTTTTGGCCTTCCACCTCCCTGCAGTGTGCAAGTAGCAATTGTTATTTGATTGGAAAAGTTGACAGTTCATTTACCTAATTAGCTGCATACAAAAGGCAGAGAAACAACTTGTGCTGATGAGCGAACTGTGAAAGACTTCAACCTTGGTGTATAAATAAATTAGGCTGTCATTCTTAATTACAGGTCTTTACTGCATAAATAATAGTGTGAGAATGCTACATGAGTTTGCTTCTATTGCTGTAACAGAGTGTAGGAAATCCTGCTGTTCCATTACCTCAGATGGGTCATAAACCACTTATACACAAGTCCTACTACGTTTTAAGTATTGGCTTGTTGTTTCACAGGGTAAATGGAAATAAAATAATATTAAATTGGGCAAACGACTGGGGTCGTATTCCTGTGATATAATTATAGTCGTGCTACTTTATGACCAACTACTATACAAGTTCAGAGAATTGTTTAGATAGATGTTCAGAACAGCAGTATAGGAATGCTCTCATGGTTAAGTGGGCTGATTCTTTTCTTTTAAATGTTATTTCATTAACTATTAAACATGAGAAAGACACATATAACATCACCTTTAAGAAAGTACATAGTTACATAGTTTGTAAGGCCGAAAAAAGACAAGACGTCCATCCAGTTCAGCCTGTTAAAGTGTTGATCCAGAGGAGGACCAAAAACCCCAGTGAGGCAGAAGCCAATTGTCCTCATTTTAGGGAAAAAATTCCTTCCCGACTCCAATCTGACAATTGGAATAATCCCTGGATCAAATGACCCCCCCTCCAGAATGCAAGTCATTATAACTTGTTATACTGTTACGCCCCAGAAATGCATCCAAACCCCTTTTTGAAATCGGTTATTGAATTCACCATGACAAGTCCCTCTGGTAGAGAGTTCCACAGTCTCACTGCTCTTATAGTAAAGAATCCCTTCCTATGTTTATGCAGAAACTTTCTTTCCTCAAGACGTAGAGGATGCCCTCTTGTTCTAGATACAGTCCTGGGTATAAATAAATCATGAGAAAGATCTCTATATTGACGTTTAATATATTTAAACATATTTATTATGTCCCCCCCCCCCCCCCCGAAGCCGTCTTTTCTCTAAACTAAATAACCCTAACCTTGCTAATCTTTCTGGGTATTGCAGTTCACCAAGCCCTTTTATTATTTTTGTTGCCCGCCTTTGTACCTGTTCAAGCTCTACAATGTCTTTCCTGTGCATGGGTACCCAAAACTGTACACAATATTCCATATGTGGTCTAACCAGTGACTTGTATAATGGGAGAATAATGTTCCCATCATGTGCCTCTATGCCCCTTTTAATACACACCATAATCCTATTTGCCTTGGCAGCTGCTGCCTGACACTGGCTGCTACAATTAAGTTTACTGTCCACCAGGATTCCATGTCACTTTTACCCAGCATTTTTCCATTTAACATGTAGTCATGTAGTGGATTTTTCCTCCCCATGTGCATAACCTTGCATTTATCAGTGTTAAACCTCATCTGCCACTTCTCTGCCCAGGCCTCCAACTTATCCAGATCCCTTTGTGATAACACATTATCCTCTATTGTGTAGATTCCTTTTACAGAGCTTATTATCATCCGCAAAGATCAATATTCTACTGTGCAATCCCTGTGTAACATCATTAATGAAAATATTAAAGAGGATAGGGCTCAATACTGACTCTTATGGTACCCCACTAGTAACAGGGATCCAGTCTGAGTATGTACCATTAATTACCACCCTTTGTTTTCTATCACTGAGCCAGTTACTTACTCACTTGCACACATTTTCCCCCAGTCCAAACATTCTCATTTTACTTACCAACCTTTTATGTGGCACCGTATCAAATGCTATTGAAAAATTGACATATATGACTTCCAGTGCCTCACCCCGATCCAGTCTAGCACTGACTTCCTCATAGAAGCTGATGAGGTTAGTCTGACAGGCCCGATCCTTCGTAAACCCATGCTGGAACGGCGTTATACATTTATTTTCAGTGAGATACTCCAGAATAGCATCTCTTAGAAAACCTTCAAACATTTTACCCACAACAGAGGTTAAACTTACCGGCCTATAGTAATTCTAATAATTACATTATATTAGGGGATTTGTCATTAACCTCTTAAAGTTCCGTGACAGATATCATTGAGGCATCCTTGTGGGTAGGTAGCAGGCTCATGTGCTTACATAAGTACTGCAGTATATTGGATAAGCCATTATATGTTTAAGTCCATTAGGGGGATAAAGTAAAAAAAAGGGACAAAATAAATATTACACGTTCAAAATAACCCTCATTTGCCATTTTACAAATAAAAATTAAATAAAATTGTATTTATCCCGCTAAGAGAATGTGCAAATTCCTCCCCACCAAAAAATACCCAACCAACTGTGTTGGTTTGGTCATCCTGACTCTCAGAAAAAAATGAAGTAAAAAAGGTTCAAAAAGTTGCATGCACTTCAAAAAGGTTCCAATAAAAACTAGACCTCTTAAAAACTAAGTTCATTGATAACTTAGTGGATAACCAAGTAGCCTGAGAGGTACCATGCAAAGTGCCATCTGGAGTAATCCAAAGCTCATCGCTATGGGACCCTGAAGCAGAGATGAATCGCACTTCACAATGTATCAGTATGATGTATACATAAGGGTTTGATACAAGAAAAGTACCCCTTACCTGAATTTGCACTGCCAAAGTTTGCTACAAGAGGATCAGTGACAATGACCTATTTCTTATGGTTTGGGTTGGTAAATTTTGTTGTATTTTAGGGGAATCTTAAAATAGCTTGGTACTAAAGCTCAATCGCAGGTGTTTATGTAACGGGTATGGTGGATTCGCTGGACCACTGCAAGCGATGGTGTAAGCGACGCCAGGGAGCGGAGTATAAGTAGCCCCCGTTATTCACCAGAGCCCGCCGCAAAGCGGGATGGACTTGCTGTGGCATTAGGCTACCAGGTCGCTACCCCTGACATGACTTACTTGCGATGGCGGCCGGGGTAATGCGTAGTACAGAATCATAATCCAGAGGTGTAGTCGGGGACAGGCAGGAGGTCAGGAAAGGCGGCTGAAGTTCGTAGTCCGAGACGGTCAGGGCAGGCGGCAACCAGGCAAGGTCAGGAAACGTAGCGGAATGGACTGGTACACGGGTAATCGGACAGAACTCCAAACACTCTCAAGACAAGGTACGCACACCAACAAACTGGCAGAGAGTGCTCGGAGCGTATTCCTTATATTGGACCAGCGACTATCAATAGACTAATTAATGGTGCGCTGACCCTTTAAATCCAGACCAGCCGTCGCCATGCGTGCCCTAAGCAGCGGGTACGTGAACGGCGGCCCGGACAGGCAGGAGCAGAGAGCACAGGAGCATGGAAGGGTAAGTGAGCCGGCGCCAGGGATCGGGCAGCAGGGGGATGGTCCGCCGCAAAGCGGGATGGACTTGCTGTGGACCAGCGGCTATCAATAGACTAATTAACGGTGCACTGGCCCTTTAAATCCAGACCAGCCGTCGCCATGAGCGCCCTAAGCAGCGGGTATGCGCGCGGCGGCCGGGACAGGCAGGAGCAGCGTGGACGGGTAAGTGAGCCGGCGCCAGGGACCGGGCAGCAGGGGGATGGTCGCGGGGAGCCGCGGCACCCGCGCCGGACCCCCTGCGGGCAGGGGGGGCGGCCGCGGGGGGCGACGGCACCCGCGCCAGCCCCCATGACAGTTTAAGCCCACTTGTTTGAAGGATTCTGTGCTTTCTATAACAGGGAAGGGGCTGCTTCTTCTTTATACCAGTGATTAGTGTGTGTCTAGAGGTTTTGATAATACTTTGAATCTATTTAAAGTACAATGTACATCCCAGAAAACTCAATTAATCTTTCAGCATACAATTATATAGTAGAGAATTGGATGATTTTAGCTTTCCAGTAATGGTTTGGTGAAGGCACTTTTATGTTTTAGCATAACAATATCATTGTAAAAAGGAACATTGACTAAAAATGCCAAGTCTGGTGTGAAGCTCCCAATCTAACAATACTGAGGTATACACACAAATGTGTTGCTCATAGGAACCTATTTAGTTAATTTGTTGTGTGAGGTCCCCAACTTGAAGCATTTCTAGCACATGGGATAAAGTGTAGCACTTACTATCAGTCAGAAATTACTGCTCTACATCCGGCCCTGATGTCACTGATGCTCTTGTAAGTGAATGTGAATCAAGACGGAATCGTTTTCAGCACTATTTGTAATTTGTATAGTCTTGGAATTAGCACATGTGGATGTTCTGTTTATGTGTCCAAATGCTGTAGGCACAGAGTACCTCAATGATGATTAGGAAAAACTATGCTGTGAAAGAGAACCTTTTTGGAAGTCACCATGCATACATTATGTAATGCCTCATGCACATTGCTGTATTACATCTGTCTTACATAGATCTGTAGTACAACACCAATAATAAACATGTAGGCATATACTGTACCTCTGATCTCATACATAGATATTCATTACAGATGTTTATTTCTTATGGATGCATATGAAATTGTTGAAGGTAAAAAAAAAGTTGGCAAGTTCCAGAGTATGTCATTTTACTTTTGTAGCAATGCTTCTAGGACAAGCATGTGAAACGCAAAGGCTAACATGGGCTAAATCAACAAGGTCTGTGTTTATGTGGGCCACAAACAAAAATTCTACTTTTATAGAAAGTTAGTTTGTTTTGAAAACTCCAGTATAAAAAAGAACAATGGTAAAATTAAGGTTTTCATCCCAACACTTGGCATCTTTTATCTGCTAACAACTTTCTTGCTTCAGGAGAAGCACTATTAGCAGCAAATATTTTAGCAGCTGATAATAATGCCTACCAAGCCACCTAGCACATGTCAGTTGCATTGCCATTAGTTGCTTAGCTTATTAGCTCACTTGATAAGCCTAATTAGCAGGCACATCAATGTCATTTTTTAAAACTTTTGTTTTGTCTGGGCCACAAAGATATTTGTCGTCAGCTCCCACACTTGTTCTAAGGCCTCGTTCACACGGCTTATTTTGCCGCGGATTGGCGCCGTACTGCGCGCCGGATTTGCACTGCAGTACGGCGCCAATCCGTCGGAGTAATTACGGTAATCCACAGCTCTCATAGAGAACAGTGGAATCCGTCGCTCCTCCCCGCTCGGCGAATCCGCCGCGGGGGGAGAAAGTGACATGCACATTATTTACGGCGCGTACGCGCCGTAGATAATGCATTGTCTATGGGGCCGGGTAGCGGCGCCCCTGCCGCACTCCGGCACCGCCCCCGTCCCGCCCCTTATTCATGACGGATTTGTGAGCGCACAAATCCGTCGGGAATAAGCCGTGTGAACACGGCCTAAGAGATAATACAATGCTACAATGTATACTGTCCACACAAACTTCTTTGTTCACACTTAAAGGGGTTTTATCATTTCATTAAATGGTCTTCAGAATAAGGGACACTGTTTAAGTTTTTAGCAGCGCTTACTCAAAAGTTACCATGCTGTTAGTGGTGATGGCCGTAGGTCCCTCTATGTCTTAAACACACCTTTCATACATATGAGAACCATCACTATTAAACGTCCTTCCCAGCCGTGTAAATATAAAGCGATAGCGTCTTCTTTAAAAAGTCTTATTTATTTAAATATCTTCTTAAAATTCCATTTGTGAATTTATGCATGAATCAGCAGGTACATAGTATAACAATATATAGCGGAACGGTCTTACGTGCTACCACGCCAAGATGGTGCCAGTTTACAGCTTCTAAGCACAGACTCTGATCCCATGCGAGATCCTGCTCAGAAGAGTTGCAAGTAAGACCGTTCCGCTATATATATGTTAAACTATGTACCTGCTGTTTCGTGCATAAATTCATAATAGGAATTTTAAGAAGATATTTAAATAAATAAGACTTTTTAAAGAAGACGCTATTGCATTATACTTACCCGGCTGGGAAGGACGCTTAATAGTGGTGGTTCTCATATGTATGAAAGGTGTGCTTCAGAATAAGGGGACAGTGAAAACAAGCAACTTTGCAATTGGATGTCATTAGCAAAGCTGTCTTGTATTCACAGTATTCCTTATCTTGTGTTTTTGTTTACTCTGATATCCAGTCCTGGTCGAATCCCTCCGGATCCCTCCTCCTTGCATTTCACTAGCTGAGAGCTCATTTACATTCTGTACAGCCCTGGTCGATTCACGGAGCTGTGTCTCTCACCAGAGTAAGGGACCGTCACATTTTCACTTTATACACGCAGAAGAAACAGAATTACATTGAAGGGCTTACAAAATCAGGAAATAGCACAATTTGTGTCGATCCCTGCCTGACTCAGAGTTAGGGGCCGTAGCATTTTCTCACCCAGCAGAAACAGACTGCAACAGATTCTACAATGAGAAAACATAACAGTTTTGTCCCGGTGCCTAACTCTCCTGCATAGAAGCGAGATGTGTGCCGTTCAAAGAGCATCTCCAGCTGTGAGAGGAGAAGAGTTCAGTTGCTCAGTCTAGATTGAATGAAGCGTGTGGTATGTTTGCAGCTCTTACAAAAAAAGACTGCAGGGAGAGACACAGTGACATGTGAACTCAGAGAGGGCGGGGGGGGGGGGGAGTCTCGGGAGCCAGCATGCACAGTGAAGGGGGGGGATGATGTCACCCAGCTGGGAGGGGAAGAAACGCCCATGCATTTCCAGAGTTGAGAAGCTGAGAGCAGTGTGAATCAGCCAAACTAAGGAAGCGATACATCCCCTTTAAGCCCCATTTTGGTGCCAAAAGCTCATGGATTCTGCACCCAAAATCCACACACTAAAGCATGTAATTGAATTTCATGAGAATCTATGCCATAACTTGTATGGTGAGAATTTTTCCCATGTGGTTTTTGAAGTTCACGGTGCTGAAAATTCAGCATGGATTCTATAAGGCATAGTAGACAAGTCACACATTCCTCTTAGTTTTAGCATGGAGACTGCATTGGAACACAAGACACAGATTAGCCCCATTTATCTGCCACACAAAATATAATTACAAATCACTCTACCATGGATTCATTGCGGATTTTGTTTGCAAAAGTTTGCCAATGAATCAGAGCCTTAAGATGTGTGCACATGGAAGAGCTGTTGCAGATATTTCTATGACTTTTAAATACATTGTATGGTTAGGAATAAATGGCAGTTTTATTGCAGTTGTGTCACATCCAAAATTGCTCTGACACTCTGCACCCAGGCTCAGACTGGCCGACAGGGGTACAGGGTAAACCCAACCTTGGGCACGTAGGCATGGAGGGCCACTGAGAATAGCAGACCTGAAGCAGGGAGAAAGGCAGAGAAAGAGAGCCAGGAAACAGGAGGCATGTAAAGTATATACAGTCATGTACAGTAGCTGTGAGATGGGCCCCAAAAATCAACTCTATTAGTGAGCCCCACAAATCGACTGGGCACATGGTTTTGCTGGTGTCTTACCATCAACTATTGGAGGAGATTGCGAGAATTCGGCCTCTATGATCAAATTGCTGCAAATAAGTCACTACTGAGGAACAAGAGAATAGTTTAAACCAGAAAACACAAAGATGGACACGAGACCCATAGAAATCCGATGAGACAAAATGTTATATTTTTGTTTCCAACCAGCATGTCCTTATGAGATACAGAATAGGTGAGCGGATGGCTTCCCACCATGAAGCATGGACTAGGATGAAGTCTAGGATGCTGGTGACATTGTTGGTGATTTATTTTGAATTCATAACAGATAACTAGCATGGCTACCATAGCTTTCTGGAGTAACGTTGTCTCATCAGTTTGCAGATTAGAGGGATCAATATTTGTTTTCCAACAGGACAATGACACCAATCACACTTCCTGGCTATAGAAGAGTGAAGAAATCAGGTGATACCTTTTAGAGGCTAACTTAGGCTCTCTTCTTCAGACATGGTGTTATACAAGAAACTGAAAATGTACAGACTTTTTATACTCAAAAGAAATGGATCTTCAAAGGGACTTGCGGGTTGTAATTTTAATGGGGCATTTTAAGACGCAGAGGGAGAGAAAGGAATGGGGATTTAAATTAATGCAAAAATTTCAAACTCTGCAAAATGTACTTAATATTCATGCTAGTTTCATGCCACACTATGTGTGAACTGTGAGGGCCACAAATCAAACCTGATAGCAAAGAGATAACAGCAGTAATTACTGATCCCTCCGTCACACCTCACAAGTTTCCAGATTGTTTATTTCTTGACCTGTTGTAAATGACTTCTCTCCTTATTGCATTTTGTTATTTTTAAAGATTACTAGTCCCTTTGAAGGTCCATGTCTTTTGTGTATAAAAAGTCTGTAAATTTTCAGTTTCTTGTATAACACCATGTCTGAAGAAGGTAGCTAGTATTCTCGAAAGCTCACCATAAAATATACTAAGTCAGCCTCTAAAAGGTATCGCCTGATTTCTTCACTCTTCTACTACTTTCTATGACTAACACGGTACAACATTATACTAATAACATTAAGCCTATGTAAGAGAGTGATGAGTGCTGATAAATTACATGGCCTCCACAATCACCTGACCTAAACCTAATTGAGATGGTTTGAGATGAGTTGGACTGCAAAGTAAAGGAAAAGCAGTAAACAAGTGCTTAGCACCTCTTGAAACTCCTTCAAAACCATTGAAAGCTTATTGAGAGAATACCAAGAAAGTGCAAAGGTGACATCATAGGTGAAGGAGGGTACTTAAAAAAAAATGTAAAATACAAATTCTGGTTAGTTTAACATTTTCCTGGGTATAGCTTAATTCCATGTGTTGCTTCATAATATGTGTCTTAACTATGAATCTGCAATGTAGAAACTAGATATAAGCAAGAAGAAACATGGAATAAAAAGGGTGTCCAGACTCTTGGATAGTCCTGTATATCAGAGATAAGTTACAATCATGGGTAGGACAAGGCGTTTTGATGTCCAAGATAAGAGTTCCAGAATGAGCTCCCTTCCCTCCCTGTTTCCTGAACATCAGCATGAATACTGTCAGGTAGACAATCATTCAGTAGGTTTCACCCCTTATTCACTGCTTTATGATGAATTGACCTGGTTCTGAACTGTGATATACTGCCCAACGCTTTTTTTGCTGTAGAAAATTTTTAAATGTGCCCTAAAAATTGGCAGCTCTTTTGCCAAAAACTAATAAGCTTTACCCCAAAATTAAGAAATATTATGAGACACTTTTTATGTATGTGCCCCAAAACTACATAATATTCTATATATTTTTGGTGTGTGACTTTGCTGTGACATATACCTGCTTTGTTCTCTTTTCCTCATTTGGGTTTGAAAAACACTTTCCCACACTGAGAAGATAATTAGCTTTGAGGTAATGAGTCATTTTTGCATTGGGACACATTTTGAATAGTGCTGTAGGCACGTTCCATCTACAAAATACAAGAACAAGGAATAAAATTGCATTTAAACCTTTATTCAAGCCACATGTTCCTATGTCAGATCGTCTGCTTATTGCTGGTTGTTGTAACAGATAATTATATGTTGTGTTCTAGAAAGAATCTTCGGAAATGATATAACTGTGAATGAAAAAAAGAGTAAAAGAGCTCGCTCTGTATTCTCTCAAGGCAACAAAATGCCACACAATGAGGCATTATCTAATGTTCTGATTCATCAAATCAATGTATGGTTCAAACAGTGGACTTAGTCAGGTCCCCTATGCAGACAGTACTTGATAGAAGTGCTTTGTTTGCTTTTAATCCCATTATAATTGTTTGTTTTTATCTCCCTGTTCTCCAGGGTTGTGTTTATCATTCAATGACTGTGACCTTCTGGAGGTTTCCAGAACTAGGACCTTCTGGATGTTTCTCTATCTTTCCGCAGAGCTGGTTCCATCCAGTTTGGATTGATTCCCCAACTGCAGAGCTGGGACCTTCTACCAGATTCTGAATGTTTCTCCAGTTGGTTCCATCCAGTTTGGTCAAGTTCCCAAACTGATAGGAGCAAAATGAGGGGAAGGAGTTCATCTGATGCATATAATACAGGTGGAGGTATTAGGATTGTTGATTGACTGCTTTGTGAGTTAGAGAACAGAGTAAGCTGCGATGCTCTCTCTGCTTTGAATTAAAGGACTCTGTTGGTTCCAGTGCTTACTGCTCAGTGTCTGTCTTTGTGGTCATAATCGCCATTTTGTGATGCCTCCCTCTAACGAATAATTTTATTTCCTCAAGGTGTATTCCCACGGGCAGTGGTTAAAAATAAATTTATATATTTCACCTGTAACAAACACACCATTAACTGCATTGGAAAATAACAGCAAATCATGGTAACAATACAGGCAGTTCCCGGGTTACATTTGGGTTAGGGACTGTAGGTTCGTTCTTAAGTTGAATTTGTATGTAAGTCGGAACCAATACATTTAGTACATGTATGGTGTATATGTATGTTGTGTAATTATAGACAGGTTTATGTCGCCTCATAGGCAGGTATCTGTCCCCCATAGCAGGTATATGTCCCCTCATAGGCAGGTATAGGTACCCCATAGCAGGTATAGGCAGGTATTTGTCCCCCATAGGCAGGTATAGGCAGGCTCTAGGCAGGTATTTGTCCCCCATATGCAGGTATAGATCCCCATAGCAGGTATAGGCAGGTATTTGTCCCTCATAGGCAGGTATAGGCATGTATTTGTCCCCCAAAGGCAGGCTATAGGCAGGTATTTGTCCCTCATAGGCAGTATTTTAGGCAGGCTATAGGCAGGTATTTGTCCCTCTAGCAGTATAGGCAGGTATAGGCAGGTATTTGTCCCTCATAGGCAGGTATAGGCAGTTTGCCCCCATAGCAGGTATAGGTCTCCATGCAGTATAGCAGGTATTTGTCCCTCATAGGCAGCTATAGGCAGGTATTTGTCCCTCATAGGCAGGTATAGGTAGGCTATAGGCAGGTATTTGTCCCTCATAGGCAGGTATAGGCAGGCTATAGGCAGGTATTTGTCCCTCATAGGCAGGTATAGGCAGGCTATAGGCAGATATTTGTCCCCCATAGGCAGGTATAGGCAGGTATTTGTCCCTCATAGGCAGGTATAGGCAGGCTATAGGCAGGTATTTGTCCCTCATAGGCAGGTATAGGAAGGAATTTGTCACCAATAGGCAGGTATAGGTCCCCCATAGCAGGTATAGGAGTTTGTCCCTCATAGGCAGGTATAGGCAGGCTATAGGCAGGTATTTGTCCCTCATAGGCAGGTATAGGCAGGCTATAGGCAGGTATTTGTCCCTCATAGGCAGGTATAGGCAGGCTATAGGCAGATATTTGTCCCCCATAGGCAGGTGTAGGCAGGTATTTGTCCCCTAATAGGCAGGTATAGCTCCCCTCATAGGCAGGTATAGACAGGGCTTACTAAAAAAAAAAAAATACAAATACTCACCTCACTCCCCCTCTGCTCCAAGGCTTATCTGCGGCTCTGTCTTCTCTCTGTTCTCAGTCTTCTGGCACAGGCCGCTGATGTCATCAGGTCATGCATGCAGCGTGATGACATCACGCGCTGCCTGTGCCGGAGACTCTGGAAGGTCGCATTTCTGCTTGCGACCTTCTGTAGTTCTATTGCGGAGAAGGGAGCGCTCGCTCTCTGCTCCGCAATAGAGTCTTCGGCTGTATGCGCTCCCTAGAGTCGTATACAGCCGAAGCGATCCCCGCCAGTGCCCGGGCCATGGCAGTGCCCAGACGCTGACGGGGACCGGAGAGTCAGCCGTATACGCTCCCAGGAGTCATATACAGCTGCAAAGATCGCTGACAGCGCACGGGCCACAGCAGCGCCTGGCCACTGTCAGCTACTCAGGATTCCTCACAGAGGAGTTGCGTACAGCTGAAGTGTCCCTGGCTTGCGTCGTTCCGGTCCCCGTTCGTAACTAGGGGACAGATGTAAGCCGGAATGACATAAGTCGGGGACTGCCTGTATATGCATTTTTATGGTTATGCTTTTGATAGGGTTTTTAACTGCAAAATAACTGCACCATGTGAAAACATCCCGACTTATTTGGCACTACTTGTTTCTGCTAACTGAAATGGTTGGTTAAGGGTACGAACACCACTGATTTTGTTAATTAAAGGGGTTTTCTCATTATAAAGATTAGCTTACAACATGTAGGGACAGGTAATTGAACTTTTTCAAAATGCATTAATCTTTTGATTTTACCTTGGTTATAAGATGAGAGATATTTTATCTGCTTTGAGTGCACACAGGATTAACTGGTTATATGTATATCTCTGCTATCTGATTAGAGCAGACTCCTAGCAGACTAATTGTCTCTAACAAAATTAGCCTTTGTTTATGGATAAGCAATTGTTTTCACTCCTCAGAGCACTTATAACTTTGTTTACTAAAGAGTAAATCTCCTGCACTTATGTCTGTGTTTTGTCTCAGTTGCTTGTGACTCAGTGAAACAGCCTGGTGAGAAAAGACGGTTACTTAAATTAAAGAAGTGTTCCCACCAAATCACTTCCATGTTAGAGGTCGGTTTACAGTTCGCTACTGAGCCAAAGTGAAATGTGGAAATACCTTTCTGGGTACAATCGTTTAAGGAAAAAATTGCAACTGACTTTGCCTGCACTTTTACACTCATCATAGCATACAATTGTTGTGGTTTTGAGGCCACAAACTGAAAGCAATTTTCATTACCATATAGTATGAGACTGAAAAACTTAATATTTATTTGGATACAGAGGGATCTATCATAAGATTTAAGAAGTTAGGATCATGGCTGTCAGATTGTGCTACACATGGGTTGCAAAAGTATTCATACTGCTTGAAAATGTCCCCCTTTTTTAAACGTTACAGCCACAAAGTTAAATGTATTTTTTTTGCTATTTTATGTGATAGAGCAACAAACAGTAGCAAATATTTGTGAAGTGTAAAGAAAATGATACATGCTTTACTAAATCATTACAAATTGAAAAACTGAAAAGTGTGACATGTATATGTATTTAGCCCCCCTTAGTCAATACTTTGTAGGACCACCTTTAGCTGCAATGACACCTGCAAGTCTGTTGGAGTATGTCTCTATCAGCTTTGCACATACAGAGGCTGGAATTTTTGCCCAATCTTTTTTGCACAATAGCTCTAACTCAGTCAGATTGGTTGACAAATATTTGTGAACAGA
This sequence comes from Phyllomedusa bahiana, assembly GCA_025379985.1. NCBI lineage: Eukaryota > Metazoa > Chordata > Amphibia > Anura > Hylidae > Phyllomedusa > Phyllomedusa bahiana. The sequence continues at coordinate 135,105 of JAODAL010003905.1, read as the reverse complement.
AATTCCTGTCACAGATTCTCAATAGGATTTAGGTCTGTACTGTGACTGGGCCATTGTAACACATAAATGTGCTTTGATATAAACCATTCCATTGTAGCTTTGTCTGTATGGTTAGGGTTGTTGTCCTGCTGGAAAGTGAACCTGTGACACAGTCTCAAGTCTTTTACAGCCTCTAACAGGTTTTCCTCAGGAATCGTCTTCCATCCATCTTCCCATCAAATCTGAGCAGCTTCCCAGTCCTTGCTGAAGCAAAGCATTCTCACAGCATGCTTCACCGTGGGAATGGTGTGTTCAGGGTTATGTTTAGTGTTGGCTTTCCTCCACATATTGCAGTTGGCTTTTAGACCAAAAAGTTAAATGTTGGTTTCATCTAAGCAGATCACCTTATTCCACATGTTTGTGTTTGCTAGCTTTTTGCAAACTGCAATCAGGACTTTTTATGGCTTGCTTTCAAAAAGGGCTTTTTTTTTGCCACTCTTCCATCCATGAAGGGCAGATTTGTGGCATACACAACTAATAGTTGTCATGTGGACAGATTCTCTCACATGAGCTGTGGGTCTCTGCAGCTCCTCCGGAGTGAATCTGTGTCTCTTGGCTGCTTCTCTTATTAGAGCTCTCCTTGTCTTGGCTGTCAGTTTAGGTGGACAGCCATGTCTTGGTAGGTTAGGAGCTGTGCCATGCTTCTTCCATTTACGGATGATGGATTCAACAGTACTCCATGAGATTTTCAGAGCTTGGGCTATATTTGTAAAACCTAACCCTGCAATACACTTGCCACAACTTTATTCTTGAGCTTTCTGGTGTGTTCCTTGGTTTTTGTGATGCTGTTTGTTCACTGAAGTTCTCTAACATCTGATGCCTTCACAAAACAGCTGTAGTCATCTTGAGAATAAATTACATACAGATGTATTCTTATTACTAATGAGGTGACTTCTAAAGGTAATTGGTCACAGTGGATTTTATTTAGGAGTATTAGTGTGCTGAATGCATATACATGCCACACTTTTCAGTTTTTTAATTTGCAAACATTTATAGCATGTATTATTTTCTTTACACTTCACAAATACTTGTTACTTTGTGTTGCTTTAGCAAATAAAATATCAATAAAATACATTTCAGTTTGGGCTGTAATGTTTAAAAATAAGGAAAAGTGTTATGAATTATTTTGCAACCCACTGTATCTAGTGAATGAGTGTTGCTTTAAAGGGGTTTTACCACCATAAACAATGATGACAAATTGCTAGGATATGCCATCATTGTATTTTATCTGAAATCTGCACTGATCTTGGGAATGGGCCCTCGAAAGTTACAGAGCAGACTGGAGAGCCGGTTGTGCTTGTGCAGTTACTCTAAATTCTGCTCTATTGAAATTCCGAGTACAGCTGAGTGGTGTGTTTGCCTCTGTTCAGAACTCCCATAGAACAGAATGGAGAGCTGTGTGCAAGTGTGACCGACTCTCCAGTTTGCGTTGTAACTTTTGGGGGCCAATTTCAGAGTTAGGGGCAGATTTCAGAGGCACACCTATCAGACTTAAATGGAATCTGCCATATTCTTTTCACACCCATGTGCCATGTAGAGTAAATTGCAAACTTAACTTGCACTGCATGTAAATGAACTATAAGCAGCCTGCTGAATCCGGCTGCTTTCAAAGGAGTCCAGCATGCTCATGAGCTTCTGCAGTCACGACGGCTCTCTGTAGTAGGTTTACACCACGACTGGCTAGATGTGCTCCTCAAAAACTTGTACATGTACAGCTGAAAGACATATTTAAACTAGGCTTATGTGATTAGTGATGTTAGTATGCACTGTAGCATAGCGGCTTATAGGATTTGACTGAGCAGGCATGGGACTTGACAGGGTGCAGACAAAAAAAAGTTTTGATGAGGAAGACCCCACCTGATACCTTGGCTATTGGATTATATCCTGAGGAATTTCCGTATGACTAGGGAAAGAAATGTATTGGGATTATATTGGGTTTATACTTTTTAATAGCGAGCACTAGAACTCAATAGCCAAGGTTCCGGGTGGGGCCGTCCTTATTGGGACAATGTGCCTACACTTTTGATTGGCAGCTTCCAGTCTGAGGTGTAATAGCAATAGTTATCCTTACACAATGTTTTGATCTGCTGTTGTATACCATTTACTGTTTAGTGGGAGCTTTGTTCAACTTTTCTTAATTCAGCATTAAAAGTTAAGTTTTAAGTCTTTTCCCAGTAAATTGTCAGTGAAATAAATAGCTGCTATGAATATGCAGCCTAACAAATATAGTCTTTGAAATGTGCTAGTCATGAAATTTGTTTATAACAATCAGTCTCTCTCAGATTATTTAGATCTTCATTTGAAGGCAGATAAAAGATAAATAGAGTTGGCAATAAAGATATTAAGTGATAAATTATTTGAACTTTAAGGGGTTGTCCTTTCTCAGACATTTCTGGCATATACAGCCAAGTGGTGCTTGGCTATACGGAGAACTACCTTTGAAAGGAATGAGAGCAACCATGCAAGCGCTGCCCCTTCTCCATTCTGAAGAGAGTGTTCTTGAGGCCCATTCTAAAGATGCATCTATTCTATCGATATGCCATAAATGTAATAAATGTCTGTGATAGTACTATCCTTTTAAAGAGATCTGTGACCTGTCCTGATATCCCTGCTTAACACTTGAGCATCTTCTCTTATAACTCTGTGTGTTGTTCCTCTGTTATTCCTACTAGAAATGTCTTAATGAATCAGTCAGCTGGGTGTTACCATTCCAGTGTTGAAAAGGGTGTGTCTCTATATACTGACTGGATCAGCAATGATTGGACAATGCCACGCCCCCAATTGGTAACACCCAACTGGTAATGAACTTCTAGGGGAACCATACAACATAGACATGAGGGTATGCTCCAAACTTGTTATTACACTTCCAAGCAGGGGCTTACCAAGAATTCATAGGACCCTGTATACCTAATAACAAGAAGCGGAAACAGCAACATAAGTAACAATAATAAACAATATACACTGATGAGCAAAAGGGTAACAATGTTTTGAACTTTTGATTTTCAGGTATGCATTAAAATATTTATCTTTTATACATAATGGCCTCACATATATAGCCACTATCCATTTGTATAGCTGTATACAGTACCCGGTGTATATCAATACCTAAGTACAAAAACAAATGGTCAATGTCCAGCTAATCGCAGCAACAGAAGGACATTATACACCATACATATTAGCAGGATCAGATGCTCCTATAAGAGGAAGGGAAATGTGATCAAAAACTCACGATTCTGAAGACCTTGTCCCAGTAGGCTCCGTTGTCTCATTGGACCAATATATGCCGGATGAACAAGAAGCACTATTACTATACTAGTCCTATCCAGATAGAGCACTCGCCCCGAAAAGGGCGACCCCACCTCTCGGCAACTCACCCTAACTAACTAGATCATACAGTAATGAGAAATGATGGTCCAGGTGATGGCATGATGAACTATATTTTGGGGAATCGCGTGGGAATTTATGTCTGTGTTCTTAATGTTTGTTACTGTATGATCTAGTTAGTTAGGGAGAGTCGCCGAGAGGTGGGGTCGCCCTTTTTGGGGCGAGTGCTCTATCTGGATAGGACTAGTATAGTAATAGTGCTTTTCTGTTCATCCGGCATATACTGGTACAATGGGACAACGAAGTCTACTGTGACAAAGTCTTCAGAATCGTGAGTTTTTGATTACATTTCCCTCCCTCTTATAGGAGCACTTGATCCTGCTAATATGTATGGTGTATAATGTCCTTCTATTGCTGCGATTAGCTGGACATTGACCATTTGTTTTTGTACTTAGGTATTGATATACACCGGGTACTGTATACAGCTATACAAATGGATAGTGGCTATATATGTGAGGCCATTATGTATAAAGGATAAATATTTTAATGCATATCTATTAAAGGTTATTGTTTTAGGAATTTTTCTTTTGATCTGTGAGACGGTTTTTCTATATTCCTATTATTATTTCTTTTTTCTGTGAGTTGTTTTGATTTTCAGGCCCCATATCTCACCATCCACTAAAGCTTTGAACATGTTAATATTTTGTAAACCCACTTTTGGCTTTTAAAATTGCCGAAATCCTTCTGGGCATGCGCTCAGATTCAAGAAAGTCTTGACCGAAAGCTGAAACCAGGTCTCTTTTACACGTTCCTTATGTTGATTCATACTAGTCGACTCACATGGGTATGGATACAGTTGTTTCTTCAACTCTACCCACAAGTGTTCAATTGGGTTGAGGTTTGTGGACTGTGGGGGTCAATCCAGTAACTTTTACTTCATTGTAATTGAACCATTTCTTTGTTGATCTTATCGTGTGCTTCAGGTCGTTGTCCTGCAAGAAACTCTATGGGCGACATGTATGAAAACTGCCATAGACTAGACAGCCATACTTCTCAGAAGGTTGTTGTAGCATTCGGCACTATGTATGGCAGTGTCTCACAGCACTTTATAAATGTGTCCTACTGTGAGACAAATACATGCGCCAGAATGTGCGCCAGAATTTGTCACCAGTTTGATATTGGCACAGATTAGTATAACATTTGCACATCACATTGTGTCGCGACACATTCAATGTGTTTATTTTTATGAATGTGGCATGACATGCCCCCTAGAATTGGTGCATACAAAACTGTTGAAGGTGTTGGACGTGCGCCAGTTTTTGGTGAAAGTCCTTTTAAAAATATGTTGGACAGGGGCAACAATAGTTTTTTTTATGCAAATCACTGCTGCAACTCTATTTATACATGTCACCCTATGTCGTCCTTTGCATAGCCATAGTACTCGAGTGTACAAATTACCTCATCTTTTAGGATACTCACATATAGCTGAACATTGAAACCACCATTGATTCTGGTATCAAATACAATTGTGCTCAAAAGTTTATATACTCCAGCAGAATTTCTGCTTTCTTGGCCTTTTTTCAGAGAATATGAATGATAACACAAATACTTTTTTTCCACTCATGGTTAGTGGTTGGTCGAAGCCATTTATTTTCAAACTACTGTATTTTCTCTTTTTAAATCATAATGACAACCAAAAATATCCAAATGACCCTGATCAAAAGTTTACATACCCCAGTTCTTAAGAACGTGTATTGCTACCTCTAGCATCAATGACAGCTTGAAGTCTTTTGTGGCAGTTGTGGATGAGGCTCTTCATTTTCTCAGATAGTAAAGCTGCCCATTCTTCTTGGCCTGTAAATTCCTGGGCTGTCTTGCACGAGCTGCGCACTTGAGATCTCCCCAGAGTGGCTCAATGATATTGAGGTCAGGAGACTGAGATGGCCACTCCAGATCCTTCAGTTTGTTCTGCTGTAGCCAATGACAGGTCAACTTGGCCTTGTGTTTTGCATCGTTGTCAAGTTGGAACGTCCAAGTACGTCCCATGTGCAGCTTGCAGACTGATGAGTGCAAATTTGCCTCCAGTATTTGCTCATAACGTGCTGTATTCATCTTTCCTTCAACTTTGACCAAGTTTCCTGTGCCTTTGTAGCTCACACATCCCCAAAACATCAGCGCTCCACCTCCGTGCATTACAGTAGGAATGGTGGTCCTCTCATCGTAGGCCTTGTTGACACCTCTCCAAATGTAACGTTTATGTTTGTGCCAAAAAGTTTGAAGTTTTGAGGCTTGTCTCTGTGCTGTTTGGCGCATTGTAAGCAAGATATTTGGTGGCATTTGTGCAGTAATGGCTTTCTTCTGGCGACTCGACCATGCAGCCCATTTTTCTTCAAGTGCCTCCTTATTGTGCATCTTGAAACTTCCACACCGCTTATTTTCAGAGATTCCTGTAATGCAGCTGATGTTATTTGTGGCATTTTCTTTGGATCCCGAACAATTTTCCTAGCCAAAATTTTTGTTGCTCTACCTGTCCGTGGTTTGGTTTTCACCGAGCCCATGATTTTCTATTTATTAACCACAGTTTGAACACTGGTGATTGATAGTGATATCTTTTTGTATCCCTTTCCTGTGTTTTACAGTTCAACTACCTTTTCCCGTAGATCCGTTGACTATTCTTTTGCTTTCCCCATGACTCACAATTCAGAAACGTCAGTGGCTGGATGAAAAATGCAAGAGTCTGTCTAGATCCCAGAAACTCACTCAGCTTTTATGCACACACACTGATTACAAGCAAACAGGTCGCAGGTGAAGAAGTTACTGTACCTTTAGTAAGCCATTCAAACTTATTTGTGTCAACTTCTGTGCATGTTTTCAGGCCAAAATCACCAGGGTATGTAAACTTTTGATCATTTGGATATTTTTGGTTGTCATTATGATTTAAAAAGAGAAAACACAGTAGTTTGATAATAAATAGCTTCACCCAACCACTAACCATGAATGGAAAAAAGTGTTTTGTGTTATCATTCATATTCTCTGAAAAAAGACAAAGAAAGCAAAAATTCAGCCAGGGTATGTAAACTTTTGAGCACAACTGTATCTAACCCTATATCATCATGCTTCCTAAATTGAACTTGATAGTTCCTTTATTTTCTCGATCCATTAGCCCCCTTTTCCCTAGATTCTTCCAGACCCATTTGCACCCTTCAGAGCTCAGTCTATTGATTTTCGTCTCATTGCTCCAAATCACCTAATCTTTTGCTGTCCACTTTTCGTAATTTTTTGCAAACTCGAACCAATGCTTCTTATGACGATATTGAAGTCAGTTTGCAATTTACAAGAAAGAAGAAGAAAAAGATTGTTCCACCACCATGAGCAAAACAGTAACAATACAGTTACGTGGCAAGAATCTGCATAACTAAGCATATGCTAAATAGTTGAAAGTAAATTTATGTATGAGAAAGCCAAGATGATTGTTTATAAAATATTGGTAGTCTCACATTCAAAGCTGTAGTGGATGGTGAGATATGGAGCCTGAAAGTCAAAAGTTCAAAAAATTGTTACCCTTTTGTTGGTCAGTGTAAATAATACTGCCATATATGAGAGAACCAACATAGTACTGTTAGATAGCAGGAAGCCACAAACTTGTTTTTTCCTATAAAAAGTACAATGTTCTGGCACCTAAATGGGCCTCCTCAATTCCTGGGCCCCACAGCGGCTGTTTTGCCTATTGTTACACCTATAAAGTGTTTACTTAAAGGGGTTGTCTCACTACATTGATTCATCTCATCTCAGTAGTGTTTTCTCGGTTTCACTTTGAATTCAGGGGTGTGTTTACTGGCTTCCACTAGGCTGCAGTAGAATCCAGGTCTGTAGCTATAGCAATCAGTGCTGGCAACCTATCAGGATAGCTATAGCGACCTGAGGAGCTGATGCAGCCCATACAAGAGGGGATATCTAGGAATAGGTAGGACACTGTTAATGGACACATATTGCAAAGTGACTTGTTTTTGCAAGATCTTTATCATAAAAAGCAGCAATCCTTGTAGTGAGACAACCCCTTTAAACAGATATGTCATGAGATGTCACATTTTCTTTTTAAATAAAAAATTACCAAATTTAATTAAGATACAATTCTGCTATTTTACACCACAAGATACAGAGTGTAAGTATGATGCTATAAAAAAAAAGCCGTGCTCGTGGCATTTTGCTGTCTGATTATTTTAACACTAATGAGGACCAAAGCACATCTCCCTCTGACCTTTTCCCAAGGGACCAAAATTAAATGTTGTGGGGGGGGAAGTGAAAATAGTTTGAAGGAAATGAGTCATAGAAACTGAAAGCCTGAAGGATCACAGATGCCAGCATTTGATAACCATTAATGGAAGAATATGCCTTTTCTGAATGAATGTCTTAACCCTTCACCCAAGAGAGGCTTGTGGTATAGTATACACCATTTATATGTCTTTCCAGCTCTTACCAAGGGATTCACTGCAGCAATTTAATCATTTTTTGTTCACTCAATGCAGTTCTTCCTGGCTAGTGATAGGGGAGCGCATACAGCAGATATAATATGATATCATGGAAAGTGCTGGTCATGGCCTTGGATTTCTATCACAAGTTTCTCTAAGTTAGCGTTTTTTTTTTCTTTTTCTACTATTAGCCACTTCTACATATTAAGATGTATTATGTATATGAACAATGAACATTTTTAACAGTGAATTCAGAATCTGTATGTTGGGGAATCAAGATGATTTATATAGTTAGATCAGAAGGAATACACTACGCAGGTGCTGATCGCAAACAAGGAATGAGATCAACTGCAGTCAGTATAGGCACGATGGGACTAGAAAAAAAGAGCCAGCTCACCATACCAAAAGATCCGGTCTGCAAGGATGTGGTCTGGAGAACACAATCTGAGATAGAACCAATAGAAACAGGTTGACAGCAACTCCGGTAAAATTAATCCAAGCTCCTTTATTTGAAATCCATTAAAAGACAAGTGAGGACATAGGAGCCAAAAACGGTGGCCTGGAACGCTAACGCGTTTCGAGCTTCACAGAGCCCTTAAACCTGCTACGATTAAGGGCTCTGTGAAGCTCGAAACGCGTTAGTGTTCCAGGCCACAGTGTGTGAAAGCACCCTAAGCACTACACGGAATTCCTGGATTTAATAGTAACATTCAGGTTACAACCATTAAAGTAGGAGTTACTTATCAATACTAAATCTCAGACTCTTAGGAAGCTTTCACACAGCACAGTTTTGAAGCAGTTTTAACTGGGCTCCAATTACACTGCCTTTATTACCAGCAAGCTTTTTTCTCTTATCTAAACTGTTTGGAAAGTGAGTAATCAATTAGTGTGTTTGTATCCACAAGACTTCAAACAGTAATTGATTACTTACTTGAAACACCTTTCTGAACAATTTAGACACCTGAAAGAAGCTTGCTAGTAATAAAAGCAGTTTAATTGGCGCGCAGTTAAAACTGCAACAAAACTGCGCTGTGTGAAAGCTCCCTTAGAATCCCCAATAATAGTCACAACCAGCGGCTGATTATAATGAATTGATGCGGCTTAGCCTAGCCAATCACAGCTGCTCTTTCACTGCTCCCACATTCAGGTGAGCTGGAGATGCCGACAGCCGTGCAGAACAGAGCGCACACCGTGTGACGTTTCAGGGAAAACTCCTCCCCTTCCTCAAGCATGCATACTACAGGTGGGAGAAGTGAAAGAGCAGTTGTGAATGGCTAGGCTAAGCCGTATCAAATCACTTGAGTATACCTAATGATTATTATCAATATGTGGACATGTCACTGTGGAAAATGTGGTTAAATGTCTGTGATGTGATTTAAATAATAAAGAAAAACGTTTTACAGATTGGCTGATCTCGTTACAAGTTTATGAGAAACTGCAGGATTTTAAACCTTTACGGCGTAATGTGTTACCAATGGTTTTTTGGTCACTGTGGTCCCAGCTGCCTTGAGATCATTAACAAGTTCCCCCTGTGTAGTTTTAGACTAATCTCTCACCTTCCTCATGATCAAGGATACCCCACGAGGTGAGATTTTGCATGGTGCCCCAGATAGATGTCGATTGACAGTCATTTTGTATTTCTTCCATGTTATTACTATTGCACCAAAAGTATTCTCCTTCGCACCCATCGTCTTACTTATGGTTTTGTAGCCCATTCGAGCTTTGTGCAGGTCTATGATCTTGTCCCTGACAACCGTAGAAAGCCCTTTGGTCTTGCCCATGTTGTAGAGGTTAGAGTCTGACTGATTAATTGAGTCTGTGGACAGGAGTCTAAAGGTGACTAAGACAGCTGTCTTTAATGCAGGTAACGAGTTGATTGGGAACATCTAATTGGTCTGTAGGAGCCTGAACTCTTAATGGTTGGTAGGGGATTAAATACTTATTTCTCTCAGCAAAATGCAAATAAATTTATATAGTTTATTCAATGTGATTTTCTGGATTTTATTTTGGATATTCTATCTCTCAATGTTATTATTAACATACCCTTAAAATTATAGACTGTTAGGGCCACATGTAAGAAAACTGTCTAGGTCTAAAACTCACTTTGTTGCCCATAGCAACCAATCAGAGCGCCCCTTTCATTTCATATAGTACTCTGGAAAAATTAGAGAGGCGCTCTGATTGGTTGCTATGTGCAACAAAGGGAGTTTTAGACCTAAACATGTTTTCATACATGTGTCCCTTAATGTCTTTGTCAGTGGGCAAACTTACAAAATCAGCAAGGGATCAAATAATTATTTCCTTCACTGTAACTTGCCTGCTCTTTATAGCCAGCTTTAGGCTCTCACTTACTGTTCATTCTTTGGGCAGGTCTAGAGCAGTTACTGGCATATCAGCTCCACTATTCCTAGCTGAGCCTATTAAAGGGACATTGATGATAGAGGGGTCTAAACAGCATAGCAGAAAGCTATAAGCCTGTTAAAGCAGACAGAGGTTGTCTGTAACCTAGGGAAGCTCATGTTCAAAAGCAGAAGATAAGAACTGTTCTAGCAAAATCAGAAGAGCAATGTTTTTGGTAAAAGTCTTCAATTACCATTGACTATATGTTTAAAGCTAATAAATTAAATGGGAATGCTCCTTAAGCTCTCTATGATCCACAATTATTTCCTATTGATCTTACAAGTACTACCGCTGCACCCGCAGCATCAGCAGCAGAAGCATGGCTGATACAACTATTGGGCTCTGAGGTAACAGCATTTTAATCTGTTAAATTCAGAAGTCAATACTAACCAATAGCAACTAAGTGCTTAGACAAAGGGATTTTTTTTCTGTGTTAACCCTTTAGCACCAATGTTACAGTATGTAGGTCCACACCTGCTGATCTAATGTCCCATACTCTAGACTCTATGTATGCTGATCCAGTGTCCCATGATCCAGTGTCCATACCTGCTGATCCAGTGTCCTATTCTCTGGTGTCCACACTTGCTGATCCGGTGTCTTATTCTCTGGTGTCCACACCACATATAGGAGGCAGAAAGCTACCTTGCATTGAAAGTACGCAGTTACAAGCGTGTACTTTCATCAGCGCTAATGAAGGCGTATTTCGGCACATACCTGTGCACGCCGCATTACGCCATGGAAATGTAACCTTACTGTTCTGATATCTTATTCTGCTTAGCTGATGTCCCTATTGGCTGGTCATGTACCCTTCTCTGGTGACCATGCCTGCCCCCTTAAAAGTATAAACTTCTTGGGCGACATGTATAAATGGGGCTGCGTATTTTCAGCCTGACATCAGGCGCAGCCCCGTTCGCATTAGTGTAATGCCTCCCGTACGCCCGTATCTGGTGCATTACATAGCGCAAGCGGCACTTTGTAATGCGCCTGATTTCAGAGGGCATGCAGGAAGCGGGGCGCACTAAAACCATACAAAGCTATAGATTTATAGCTTCAGTAAGGCAATTCTAGATGCATTACTGCTGAAACAGGTATATCACTTTCAAAGTGGTGTACCTGAGCCAAAAATGTGTTAGCGCTATAATTCGCCTGATTTATGACCTGCTGTAGAGCGAGTTCATAAATCAGGCGCATTCTATGCTATTATAATGTGCATGAAAATTGGCGTTTAAACGCCAAATTTCATACATGCTGCCCCTTGTGTCCCCTTGCTAACTGGTTGCCAGTTTGGGATCCTAAGATAAAATGCTGCATCTGGTCAGTGTCAAACTCATTGCAGCCCCAAAGGATCCACAACATTCACTGATCTCACCCTGATTGCAATGAATCAAACTATAAAATAATCATGTTACCTAACCAGAACAATGAACGGAGGGAAAAAAAATGAAAAAATGGCAGATTGAAAGATTTTTGTCCATCCTGATTCCCAAAAAATGATACAAACAGTTTAAAGAAATAATCCAAAAGTCATAAGCACTCCAAGATGGCACCAATAAAAACAAGCTCTCATACAGTCGTGTTAGAAGAAATAAAAAGTTATGAGTGTCAAAAGATGGCAACAAAAAGTGTTTTTATTGTGCTAATGTAGTAAAAAAAAAAATGTTTTCACAGTAATCATAGCAAAGGTAGAATAAAGGTACCTGCAGTAAAAATCATACACAAAAAATGAAACTTTTTTTTCATTTGTTCTCCCCTCCTAAAAAAATATAGATTTTTCAAGACATTATACAGTATATACCCTAGAAGACTGCCATTTAGAAACACAGATCATTCTTTAGACACATGCATTCTTTAGATACATAAAAAAAACAAAATCCTCAAAGCTAAAATAGTTGTGTCCATAAGTAGCTACATACTAATTGTACAGCTGTGCGGGTGGAGAGCCAACTGTCAGGCTATGTGTACACGGCGTAATTGTAGCGAGTACAGTACGCGCTGCAATACGCCGGGTGTTTTGGGAGTCGTGCATACCCCCAAAACATGAGGGGGCTGGCAGCACGACGGCCCCATTAACATGCATTACTTGCGGTGCATAATCGGCACGAATTATTGACATGTCACTTATCTCCCCGCGCGTACAATATGATCATATTGTACGTGCGGGGGGGCGAGGCGTAATCCATAGTTCTCTATAAGAGCTATCGATTACCTTAATTGCGGCGTGCCACAATATATCGTGTGAACATACCCTTACCACCCCTGCCTTCCTGATAATTGTATAAATGGCGCTCAATGAGCTCTGTAAATACAGACATGAAGCACCCCAGTCACGTGACTGCTGGGGCTCTGTAACTGCATGAGCTGCTGTGTCTCTTCAAAACCAAATCAGCTCAGCAACAAGTTCAAGGTCTAATATATGATCCCCAGTTACAAACAAAATCAGCAAACAAAGAATATAAAAATAAGCTTAGAAAGGCCTCCCCTGAAAATAAAAGTAATACCAATTCAGAAGCAGGTCAAATAAACAACTGTCACCATAAATATACCAGATATAAACCAAAACAAAATGATGACTCAAAAATACTATATAAAAATGTCAAAAATCCATAATAAACTTTATTATAACAAATACGTTTCACAAAACTGACACAATGTTTTTAATCACAGCTAAAAAACAGTTTAAAAATAAAACATAGTACAAAAAAAGAAAGGACAGTATGTCCCCTTAAAAAAAAGGGGGAAAAAAAAAATTAAAATTTAAATTAACCACAAGGGCATCATAGTAAAAAAATTCAATAGTTTTTATATAAAATGAAATAAATTTACACCGATGCACGGGCAGAAAATAATATCAAAATTAAGTAAAAATAAAAATTTTAAAAAAAAAATGTAAAGTTATAAAAACCCGGGAAATTAAAACATGCAACCTTCCCAAACAAACCGCCTCCCCGTTAATTTTTCGCCGCCTATTTTTTTTAAACCATGAAATTCATTTTTTTTTTGGGGATTTTATGATGATGTTCCAGAAATATGACGTACGGTCTTTGAATTTTAAACGTTGCTTTTTGTTCATAAGTATTTTTCACACTCCAAAATTTAGGCCCCTTTTACGGCGCCTGGGGGCACTTTTAATCTGAGGGGGGGGTTCGGGGGGGCCGTGAAAGCCCCAACAACTGAAATTATCTGCACTTTTTATAACGGAGGAAACGGAAAAAACTATGCGCTTTACTGTTTCCCTTTTAGCCAAAACCAAAATTTAAAGGTGGTTTCCCTGAGCCTAAGTTGTCTTTAGGGGAACCCTGAAAGTGAAAATTTTAGACTTGAAATTTTAGAAAAGGGTTCATAAAATTCTGGGGGCTTTTCTACACTGCAAAAAAAGCTATTTAAAAAATTTGGCCTCTATGCACCTAGACCCAACAAATCATCCTAACAGCCCAAAACGTTCCCTAAAAGTAACAAAATTTAAAAAAACTTTTTCTAGAACCACTTTTGCTTTTTAAAAAAATAAAAAAAAAATATTAAAAAAAACCTTTTTTTTTTTACATTTTTTCTTATTATTTTCTAAAAAAAAAACCCTAAGGTAAAAAATCCCTTTAAGGAAAAAAATAGGTGAAAAAAAAAATAGAAAAAACCGTCCCATGAAAGTGTTACGCTTTTAAAACCTGTGTATATAAAGTAAATGAAAAATTACCTGGAAAAGGAAGGGGATTAAATTTTTTTAGGTCGGGGAAAGGGTTTAAATTTGGTTTTATGCGGTTTAAAATTAAATGACCCCTAAAAATTAAAAATTTTTTTCTGTTTTAAAAGTATTTTTTGGAAAAGGAAAAAAAAATGACTTTTTTTACTTTTTTTGCTTCCAACGTGCCCCTTTTTGGGTTGTTTGGGCTTTTTAGAAAGTTTTCAAAAAGGGGGGAAGCCAAAGAAAGAATCAGTTTTTCCTTTTCCCCTTCTGGCAGCTGATAAAAAAAAGGTCCTTTTTTTAATTATCTGCAAAAATTTTTACTGCTTATTTAAATTTTAAAAACCAAAATTGCTGCTGCAAGACTCTAGTTTTTTCCCTGCCCAAAATCTGGGGGGGAAAGCAAATTTCTTTTTGAGGCTTTGTAGCAAACAGAGGATCATTATGAAGAAATATTATTTATTTTGAACAATCATTAATGCCCTGTGCATCTGAAAAGGGATTGCGGTACATACAGTAAGATGAAACAAGTACAATATAATCTAGATGAGCAATAACAAAAAAGGGAGAGAAAAGGGTGAAAGGAAAAAACCCGGGCTGTGGGGGGGGTGACGGGAAATGTGGGGAAGGGGCACTAAACCTCATTGGGTTGGAAAAAAAATTTTGGCTTTGGGCGTTTTGACAATTATGCAAGTAATTGCCATATTTTTAAATTTTTAGAATTGTCATGTAAATAACAAACCTTGTTCATTTTATTAAGACTACAAATTCTTTTAAATTTAAACTGCCTTTTTAGGTTTTAAATAAACACAGCAAATGTCAAAACCGTTTGGTTTTTTGGGGCCCAATTGCGGGACCTCGGAAAAGGGACTGCGGGAATTTGTGCGGTTTGGGCCAAAAAAAATGCGGTCATTTTTAAGATTTGTCGCGGCCCCCTTTTACAGTTATGAAAAAAAGGGGGTTTGATGGAAAATTTCTAGGGGGGAAATACTGGGGGGAATGGGAAATACAACATTTTTGCTTTAAGGGACGGGTAAAAACCCTTTGGGCTGAATAGATTTACACACAAAAATTTTTTTTTGCGTTTTTGCAGCACGGGTTTCCCAAAAGGGGTATTCCTGTGCTGGAAAACCCATACCCCTTTTCACAGTACCGTTTACAAAATGGCCCCTGGAGCTAAAGTGCTTGTGATTTTTTTTAAAGGGAAAATTTCCAAGTCCCCTAAGGGTATTTTCCCACACGGCTTTTTTTTTGGGGCGAAATTTGTGGGCGAAATTGCGTTAATACACAGCGGATGGGGCCCCCAACAATTGCGGTTTTCCATACCCCTCTCATAAAAAAGACCCATGGATAACCCCCTTCCCCCTGCAAATAAAAATACGGGGGTTTTGTACGGAGGGGAGACAAGTGACAGGTCAATTATTTGCGGCGATTAGGCTGCGGAAAATGAATGTAAAATGGTGCCGGCGGGCTGCCCCCACCCCCCCCCCCCCCCCGTGTTTTGGGGGAATATTTCTGTTTAACTGCACTCCCAAAAACCCGCTTTTTTGCGCACCCGAAATTATGCCTTTTTGGTGAACATACCCTAAATTTTGGGCGGGCAGTACAAATTTTTTTTCTTTTGCGAAGCAAAATTTGGGCAACCCTCCCCCATGTCCCCTCCATTTTGGGGTTTCCTTCCCTTTTATACTCCCCCTGTTTGCTGTCCCTTGTTTTTTCCTAACTTCAACACCTCGCTTTTCCCCTTACCTGTGCCTCAAACACCTCGTTTCATCTTCTTCATCCGCTTTATCTCTATGCTTCCCCTACTCTCCGGGGGTTTGGCTATCCCCCAAAAGGGTGAATTTTTCCCTTCTTCCCCTATAAAGGGGATAAGGTTAACAAAGTTCAGCCCAGCTAGCGGAAAAGGGCCCGGATTAGAAAAATGTCTTCCCCTTTTTAAAGTACCCCTAGTTTATGGTTATATAGAAGGAAATTAAAGAGAAATAAACATATGGGACTGCACCTATCTTGAGAATTGGCCCTTCTCCTCCTGTTTGCCTCGACTTCACAGACCAGAGAGGTGGTTTAACAAAACCCATAACTCCCCTGTTCTTTTTTAATAAAAAAGTCCCAAGCCCCTGTTAATTTATTACATTTTGCAAAGAGGGGGAAACCCCCTTGTAAAAACTATAAAAAAAATTTCCCACGGGTTGCTAAAGGGAAACAAAAACAGAAAGCCTTTCTGTGGGGTTTTTGGGTGATTTAAAATTTTTAGCTGCTTAGCCAAATTTGGGGGCTCCCACTTACACGGGTTGTCAAAAAGTTAAACCAGCAATCAAAATTGGGGCCTTTAAGAAAAAGAAAAAAAAAAACCAAAAATTAAATAAAAAAAGTATTTGAAAAAAATTTTAAAAAGTTATTCAACATATTATGTAGATTGTGTATTAGGAAATTGCAAAAAAATTTTCAGTTTTCCTCAGATTTATTTTTTCTCAAGTTAAAGGGGGAAAAACCCCTAAAAAACAAGCTGAAATTTTGCTGTGGGACTTGGCTTTTGTTTAACAACTGGCTTAGCAAAAAAAATTACAAAACGGGTTGGCATAAATGCCCTTTTCATTGTTTTCTCTTAACTTCTATTGAATTTACTTCGGCATGATAACACTTTGAACACGTAGCAACTTTAATTTTTTTTTAAACAAACAATCTTTTCAGTTTCCGGGAAGGGTTCCAAGGTTTTAATAAGAAGGGACCATTAGGGGTGGGTTAGAAATTCTTAAATTTTAAAGCGAAAGACAATTTCTGGGTTTCCCGGGATTTGGCACTTTATTAGAATTCTAATTATTTTTAAACCCGTTTCCCTTTTCTATTTGCAGGTAGTAAGAAGAAATAGACAAGGAGCTCATAAACCCAAACTGCTTTTTAACAACACGGGGAAAAAAAGGTTTGGGGGAAACCTCTCCCCTTTGTGGGAAAAGCATATTTCCTTTCGTTTCACCTTGCTCGGGGAGGATGATACCCAATTTTTGTACTTCATAAACAAATCACAGATATGACACAAAACAATTTGGAGACCCAGCCAATTTTATTTTTTTCCTCATAATTTTTTTCCCTTTCCTCTTTTTTGAAACCCCTTAAAGGGTTGTCTTCACTAAAAAGGATTGCCTTTTAAATTTTAAAGATCTTTCCCAAAAACAAGCCCAACTTTGCAATATATGCCCATTAACGGGTTTTCCCTACCTATTCCAAAGTTTTCCCCATCTTGTATGGGTTGCATCACCCTCCTCGGTCACTATGGGTTTCGGGACCTGTTTGATTTTCCCCCTGATGGGCTCCAAAGAAAGGTTGCTATAGCTACGACCTGGTTCTACTGCAGCCTAGTAAAAACCCAGAAAAACACAAACCCGAATTAAAAAGGAAAAAACCAAAGGGAAAAAAAGGGACTGAGTAGGGGAAAAATTAATTTTGTATTGAGAAACCCCTTTAAAACCTATCTATTTTTTTCCATTGACCTTAAACCATCTGGGGGTTTTTTATTTGCAAACCAAAGTTAGTTTAAAAATTTGGTACCCTTTTAAATATAAAGTTTAATATTTTGGGGAAAAACAAAAAAAAAATTATTATTGGATGGAAATAAAAAACCCCCAAATTCCCAAAAACATTTTTTAGAGTGGGATAAACAATATGTTATCTTCATCTAAAAAGGCCCAATTTATGTTTCATTTTTATAAATTTTAAAATTCTTTTTGTTATGGGGTTCTTTTTTTTTTAAAATTTTGTGTTTTTATAAAACGGGTTATTTGACAACCAATTGGTATTATTTTGGGTATTTAAAAACGGGTATGATAACTTTTTGTTATGTTTCTTGTAGAATGACAAAAAGCACACAATTTAGGCATCGGGAATTTTTTTTATAACATTTAGCATGCTAGAAAATTTAGGTTATGTATAGATTGGACTTTTTTGGACATGAGGATGCCAACTATGTTTATTTTTTTTAATCTTAATTTTCTTATATGATAAATACAGGATGACCAATTTCCTTTGACACCCCTGTTTTTATCAAGGGAACCGGGGGCCGAAGCCCGAAAGGCCCGGGCCCTGGGGGGCCCGTTTTTCCCGGTGACCCTGTTGCGAATCCCCGGGTGTTTTGGGAAGGTTGGCTTTTTGTGGGGGGTTTGGCGAAAACCCGGGCCCCGGGGGCCCGCCCCTCGTTCCCTGGGCGCTTTCTTTTTACCCAGCCGGTCCTGCTTCCACGTGTCCCCCCACTGTTTGGCGGGTTTGCGGGGCGTCCCCACTCCTTTGGACGCGGGTGCGCGCCGGCCCCGCTCAGGAATTTAAAGGGGGCCATTTTTGCCAGTAAGGGTTGATTCCCGGGCCCGCGGGACCCTTTTAAACGGCTCCCCCCAAACAGCCTCCCCCCGGATTTTTAAAGTGCTCTTTTTGCCTACAAGAAAGTGTTTAGAAGCCTCGTCCGTGTTCACCATGTACTGAACCCTTTGCTCTTGTTTACCGACCACAAACCTTCGCCGCCTGCCCTAACCTGAATTCCTGTCTCCGACTAAGAGTTTGCCCGACGTTTTTGTCCCTTTTTTTCGCTCCTCCTTGGCTCCCCGAAAGCAAGTCGGGGTTTCCGGGGTTAGCGGGACCTGGGGGAAATCCAAGTGGGTCCCGGTATTCCACCAGTCCCCCAAACCGGGCAAGGGCCCGGATGGACTTGCTGGGGGGGGCGGGGCTCTGGTGAAAACTGGACCCCCATAGACTCCGCCCCCTGGCAGGGGTAATTTCCCTTTGGCTTGCGGTGGTCCCAGTGGATCCAAACTCCCCCAGAAAAATTACATTTCTTGTGCTAGGGGAATTTAAGAGGTCTGAATTTCAACATGTTTTAAAACCCCCTTCCTGACGGTAAAAAAAATAAAAATGGCCTGTTTTTTTTCCCTTTTCCCTGCCTCCCAGAGACAAAATTTTTTTTTATTTTTCCATCTAAAAAAGCCCCATGGGGCTTTTTTTTTGTGGAACAAGATATATTTTTCTAAAAAAGTTTTTAATTTCATATTTCCTAAGAAAAATACTGGGAAACTGCAAAAAAAATGGGGCAAAAAATGGGGAAAAAAAGTACTTGGCCATGTTTGCGGGTGTTTTGTTTTTTTTGGGATTTTTAAAACTTTGGAAAATGTTTTTTCTGTAATCTAAAAAGGTTGATAAGCATCCGGCAAAAACCAAACAGGTTTAAAGGGTTTTCCAAATTTTTTTTTGGAACCGTAAAAAAAAAAACTTTTATTTTTTTAAATTTGACGCAGTGCCAAATTCTGCAAAACCCAAAATTTTTTTTTAAAAAACCCACGGGACTTTAAGTGAAGGCATTTTTTTAAAGGGTAAATTTGGACTTTTTATTGTATCGGTTTTTTTTGGGATGTGACCCTTTTTTTGATTAAAATTTTTTCCAAAATTTTTTTGGGACTGAAATTTACCCAAAAAATGAAATTTTGGTTTTAGAATTTTTTTTCTTCTATGGGTTTTAAGCATACAGGATAAATTAAAGTTATATTTTTAAAAGGGTCGGAAATTTATTTGGAAAGCGGGCGATACCAAAAAATTTTTGCAACTTTTTATTTTTTTATTTGGGAAAAAAAGAAAAAGGGGGGTGGGTTGGAACAATATTTTTTTTATTTTTTTTCCTTTTAAACCTTTTTTTTTTTTTTCTTGAAAATTTTAAATTTCCCTTATTTGGGGCCCTCAACCCCTAGGGGGGGCGAAGTTTTTTTACAAAATAATGCAAATTTTAAAGAAAAAATACATTAAAGGGGGTTCAAATATGGCGGTTTCCCCATTCCTGCCTGGAAAGGTTTTTTTTAAACCAAAAATGGCAGCAATGGAAGCCTTCACAAGGCTTCCAGCCCGCCCATGTTCACCTTGGGAAAACCCTGTGTTTTTTTGCCCGCAGGGGCTTCGTTTAAGGGGAGGAAAGGTGGGGCGGCAATGTTTCTATTCATGTAGATGCCACAGCCCTCTTTAACCCCGGGCCAAAATTTTTAAAAGGGGTTTTAAAAGTGTGGGAAAAACGACGGAGGGCCTTTATTTCACGGGAACCGCCAAGTGTTTGCTGCAATTAGCCCCTTTGCAGCACCATGACATACCCCATTTCGTTTTATGTCCCGGGAAGGGGTTAATGGGTTTTTTTTTTCCCACAAAAATTGGCCTTTTTAAAATAAGGGGAAAGGGAATTGAAAACTTTTAAAAGCTTTTCCCCTACATTTTCAAAAGGGGTTGAGATCAGGGCTTTGGGAGGGCACTCCAAAACAAAGACTTTGGGTTTTCCTTAAACCCCCTTTGTAACCATTTGGCAGTTACTTTGGGGCAAATTTTCCATTTGGGAAAACCCCTTTTGTCCCCAAACTTTAAATTTTCCGGCTGTTTTCTTTGGATGTTGCCTTTAGTTTTTGCCAAAATGATCTTCTTTCCTTCTTAAGCCATCCCATTTTTTTGAAGTGCACCAGGGGCCCCTCCTGCAGCAAAACAAACCCCCCAACATGATGCTGGCCAAAAACCCCCGGGGGTTTCCCCGTAGGAAGGGGGGGTGTTCTTTAAAGCTTCCAACAAACTTTCCCCTTTTTTCCTTTTCCCAAAAATGGGCGATTGGGCATTATAGCCAAGCATTTTTAAATTTTTTTTTCCCCTCGAAAACCCCAAGGCATGAAAGGTCTTTGTTTCCCCGCTGGGATTTGGGAAACATTAATCTGGCTTTTTTATGTTTCTTTTTGGGGTTAAAGGCCTTTCAGCCTAAAGTTGATTTAAATAAAATTTGTTTTTACTGTGGTTTTGATACCCAAAAATTTCCCAGGTTTTTACCAGAACCCCTTTACAAGTTCTTTTGCTTTTTTTTTTTTTGGGTTTAAATGCCCATGTTGGAAAACCCAAAGGGACAAATTTATTTTGACACAAAACTCGTTTCCTTTTTTAGCAGTATGAGGGCCCGGGAAAATTCCCATCTTTTTGAACTTGCGTACTTTGTTTGTACAGTGAACAAGGGATCTTCAGGGATCTGGAAAAACCACCCAAGGATGTTTCCCGACCTTGTGGAAATCCAACCCAAAAAATTTTCTTCCCGAAATCTTGGAAAGATTGCTTTAGACTTTCCCCGGGTTTTTACCACAAGAAGCAGAGTGTTTTCCCGGTGGCTTAAAAAAAAACATTTCCCCAGGTTGTCTCTAAAATTAAAACCCGAATTTTTAAAAAACCTACAAAAAGCTTTTTAAATACATGACATATTATATGGGCTGTCCCCAAAAATTTTTTAAAGGGATAAATAATCCCCAAAGTATGTTTAAAATTTTTTACTTTGTAAAAAGTAAAAAAAAATGCCTTAAAAGGGGGGTTTTCCACAAAATTGACCATCTTACCTAAAACCCCGGGTTTTTTTTGGGTTTCCCTTTTTTTTTTCTTTGGGGCATGTTACTGGCTTAAAACTAGGCTGGGAGTAGAAAAACCAGGTCTGTAGCTATAACAACCAGTGCTGGCCCCCCTTTCATGAGACATTTTTAAAAGGTCTGGGAGCTTTAGTAACCTAAAAGGGGCTGATGCAAAAACCCTAAAAAAGGGGGCGATATCTGGAATTTGGTGGGGCACATATTGCAAAAAAAGACTTGTTTTTTGGGAAGAAACTTTAAAAAATAAAATCCCAAACCTTGGGAGTGAGGACCCAAACCCCCTTTAAAAAAAATTTTCTCTCCCCATATTCTGGAAATTTTGGGAAATATAAAAAAATTTTGGGAAAACCTTAAAATTTACCCAAATTTGGGTAAGGTTTATTCTGAATTCATTAAAAAATAGGGGGGGAAAAAACATGCATTTTTTTCCTTTTTATGTGAATGTGGGGTAAATTTTTTGGTTTCAAAATGTTTGTTCTAAGTTGGAAAACCCAAAGGGTTTTACTGTTTTCCCCGTCCAATTTCTCTTTCTGAATTAGGTTAAAAAGGGGGGGAGTGATGTCACCCATGAACTTAAACAGAAATCTTTTTCTTAACAAGATTTGCTTTTGTGTACCAGATAAGCAATTTTTTTTCACTCCTCGGGCACTTTTTACTTTGTTTTTCGAAGAATTTAAAAATCCCGCCCTTTTCATCTTTTTAAATGTTCCCTCTAGTTTTTGGGAAGCTAAATTTGCTTAAAACCCCTGCCCACAGACCATAAACAGCCCGAAAAAAGGCAGAAATGAGGGATAAATCTCTTGTGGTCAGTGAAACAAACATGGTGAGAAAAAAACCTCTTTAACGTCTTTTCAAAAGTAATTTTTGTGTCCCCTGGAATTATTTGAAGCAGCCAACACTATATTATTTATTTTGGAAGAAGCACTGTAATTTTAAAAAATTTTACAATTTTCTGGTGGGTAAAGGGGGTTTTTAGTGAAGGTAAGTAACAATTATATAAAATTATAGGTGTTCCCCTTTAAGTTTTTATTATCTTGTTATGCCCCACATTTCTATGTGCAATTTGCCATCTTGTTTTAAGGACTGATATGTTTTTGTATGTAGCAATATGGCCAAACCCTTCCAGTGTTAATGGAAAACAAGTAGCATAGGAGGTGCAGAGTGTCAGCATGTGTCCACACAGAACCCAATGCTGTAGCATTTTGGCACCTAATGTTGCGCTATGATTGCAAGGAAACAGGGAAGGCATTGAGAGGCTTTGTTTGGCGCCAGAGTGACCTTGAAGAGATTGTGGGCTGGTTGGGGTTAGAGGAATAGTGGCACTCCAAGTGTGTAATTGTTGAACAGGTGGTTTATGCCTCCTCTTATGTTACTAGTGAAAGTCAAAGCATAGAAGTATAGAACTGAGTTTAATGTGCAACCATCAAGCAGCTACTATTATATTGTTGTTATAGGTAAAAGATGTATTCCCATCACTTAGCTTCCGGGTTGTGGCCGCAGAGAACAGAGAGTTGGTTGTGCTTGCAAGACTTTCTCCTTTCATTTCTATGGAAGTTCTGTGGGAGTTCAGAAAGGCTACGACTAACTGTGGTCTCTAGGGTCATTAAAGATACAGCCACAATCCAGAAGTTAAGTGAACTTAAACTATTCCCCCATAAATTACAACTCATCTCGAATAAAACGAGGTCTCATCCAACTGCGTCATTGAAAAAATAAAAAAGTTACAACTGTTGAAACGCAAGGAGGCAAAAACTAAAAAAATGTTCTGGTCATTAACTACTTTTCAGGCCTGGGAGTTAAGGGGTTAAAAGACTGTAAATTTTTCAAAAAGGGCTTGTACTTAGATTGTGTTAGCCAATCTTTTGGCCTGGGAAACATAGTCCATTATTGCCCAGGGAATTGTCCAAGATGCTTATGGCACACTGCATATCAATGTAAGTCAGGTTTTTTGAAAGGTAGTAGTGGTTTAGCGGCTTTGAGAATCCATGATAGCATTGCGTGATCTAGGGGTGACTAGTCAACCCCAAGAGTTAAATACAGACAGAGCAGGCTGCACAGTAGGACAGACGAAAGCCAGCTGTCAGTATGGTGCAACTCAAACATGGTTGAACCTCCAGTTCCCCAAATTTGGTGCAAGGACTGCTCAGAATTAGCTGTGCCACTGTTTAAAAGTTACTTGTTCATCTGCAAATAATTCTGTGTAATTCAAGTGGAAACCCCATCTTACATGTGTAAGCTTGGGTAGTCTGTTGCATAGCTTACGACTCACCACAAGAGGTCTATATAAAGCCTGCTATTAAACCTGTAGAGTCCAATATCATTGTATTAGCCATATCATATACAAATACAGAACAATATTATTTGTTCCAGAATGTTCCTTTGTGTGGCTTCTCCTATTTAATTAATGTTATCCGATGCTACTGGCTGACCCTAAATAATAACATAGTTCAAAAATGGTTTCAGATTTTACCCTTTGCATTGCAGTTTGTGAAATCTGCAGTTCTTCCATTTCAAATTTGCTATAGATTTTAAAGTCTGTAGAATGCTTTTAAATCGGCACCAATTTTATCCTACACTTATTAATGCACATTTACTATTCATGTCTAAAAGTTAGCATTGTGAGAATGAGCAAAATTTATCACAGTGGCTCATTATATTTGAAAAATTTGGTGAATTTATAGACTTGTCCAACTTTTTAGACACTATGGCCCAGATGTATGAGAAGTGTCATTGTTGAAAGTGTCTTAGTTAGTGGTGCGTCAAAGTTGAGTTGATTCTAATGGTTGACAGCACTTTACAAATTTGTCAAATCGTAAGACCAAACTACCTGTGTAGCAAAAAAATGTCCTATAGTTTGGCTAACTATGCCTTATCCTCGCCATCCTGAAAATGGCATGAAGAATAAGAATAAGGCATGAGCTGAGACACTTTTTGGCATGAGAGCTACATAAATGTGTTGTATCATACGAATTGGCATAGACGCGATCCCTGAAGAGTGGCGCAGAGAAAAAGATCCGTCTTGTCAGATTAACTCATTCTTTTTGGCGCAAATGCTTTAGGAATATGTCGGATATGGTGCACGCCATTGTTTCTGTTGTAACCTACGACAGAAAACTGGCACAGCAACTTTCATACATCAGGGCTTTTTAGTTGGCTTACTTTACACCAGAATTCTAAGGCTTGGTTCTGCTCAGAACCTCCAGCACAGAGGTAAAAATGAAAGCCATGGGTTCCGTTTCATAACAGACACCCAGGGCCCTCAACAGACCCTATTAATTACAATTAATCTGTCATGGATTCTGCCATGGTGTCCATCGTCGAGATGAAAAATTTTTTCGCCTTTCCAAATGGAACATGCGACGGAGGTTCTGAATGAAACCTTTGATACATACGTGAAACAGGCTTTAGCTAGAATTTTGCTGCAATTTTGGTACACATTGTCACATTTAGAACATTTCCCTTCCCAGAAATCCATTTCCACTGTTTGGATAGGCCACAAAAGTGTCTAAAACAAATACATTTTCTGCACCAAAAATGCACCTTATTTTAGATTTCTGGTGCAACAACCAAATAGTAGATGTTCCTCATTGTAC
The DNA here is from genome assembly GCA_025379985.1 of Phyllomedusa bahiana. Lineage (NCBI taxonomy): Eukaryota > Metazoa > Chordata > Amphibia > Anura > Hylidae > Phyllomedusa > Phyllomedusa bahiana. The sequence goes on along the minus strand of JAODAL010003905.1, from coordinate 110,198 downwards.
TGTGCTTTGTTGCAGATTTTTGGTGCAGACTAAGCATTGCATTTAGGGGAGAATAAACCATGCAGAAACACATTCTGCTACTCCATGTGCTGCTATACAGGATTAATACAATGAAATTGTGATCTACATGAGCCCTAATAGGCCTAGTTCACATCTGCGTCATAGGTTCCAAAGCATGTTGTACTGTTTTCTTCACTTAAAGAGAACCTGTCACATAGGTTAGGTCCCCCTTGCTGAGGATAGCACAAGCTAGTGACAGACCTGCTGTTTCAAGCGCTGTATCCCTTATTTTAGAAGATGCTGTAGTTTCAGAGCATTTATGCTCAAATATGGCAGTTTGCAGCCAGAAAAGTACAGCGTATTCATGAGCAGGCATTAGCCCCACCCACCCCAGAGTAGCCCCGCCCACCTGACAGTTATTCTCAAGCTTCTACTTATTCAAAGTAATAGATCTATCAGTTGCGAAGTGGGCAGAGCTAGCCTCAGGTGGACAGGGCATGGATTAAACTGACACTTTTCATGACTTTTCTGGGTGAAAAATGCAGATTTGAAGCATTAAGGGACATAAGAGATGCAGCGCTAGAAACAGCAGGTCTGACTCTAGCTTGTGCTGTCCTCAGCAAGGGAGGCATAAACTATGTGATAGGTTCTCTTTAACAGTGGTCCATCAGGCGCCGCTGGAGTCCTTTGTAAAATGGGTCTGGTTCCATCTTTATGACAAAGGTTCTGTACAGAACATTTGCTGCATGTGTGAAGCAGGTCTTACTAAAGGTAAGTTTTTAAATAGTTTTCCCTTTTTGGCACTATGTAATAACTTATATTAATTTAGATGATGACCTCTGGTCTATCATGTGTTTTAACCTCTTCAATCCTATTTTCCTGAGATACTATAAGTGCCACAAGGTTGTGCGACAGTCACTTAGTTCTTTTTTTAATGAAATAACATGTACTGTATGCTCAGACACGTTGAGCGTGTTCACATACTGTTATAATGATAGCTGTCGGCCTAAAAATTATTCAGCCAACTGATATAAGCATTTTGGAAGGGTTATACAGCCATATTTGCAATTAGCCTTTCCATACTTATCTCTTTAAATTCAGAGATGCCAAACAATAAAGCAAAGGTACTATTCCTGCTGTCCTCTGATGGGATCTGCTCTGCTTTTGGCTAAAATATATGTTCCACATGCTGATACGTTTCTTGTGGAAATTTCTGCAATTGTACTATTCATCTGAATGGGGCTTGCAGAAACAACCCTATTTTAGTATAAAATGGATTTATCAGTCGCAGAAATTTCTGCAGTGTTATTTTTTTATCTCTGAATATACTATGTAACTATAGATAGATAATGTAACTCAACTGTGTATATTTCTATGACAAGTAGCTAATACAACAAGCCTGTACAACATCACACCACAAGTCCTGCCCTTTTGAATAAAATGGGCAGTACCACCCACATGTGGGGGCATGGTTCATCAGTGATCCTGGGTGGTCTTTGCTTCCACATCCTACTGTATCTATGATCTTGAGTAATCGACTTGTGCCGCAGCTAGATGGGCTGGGAGTGCCTCAATAAGCATACCTCCCAACATTTAGAGATTGCAAAGAGGGACACATCAGGCCACGCCTATGACCACACCCAAACAAATTACATAATGTCAGGAAACGCCTCTAGCCACACCCACTTAGAATTATGCCTCGTCCCCTCCAGCAGACCAGCGCCAACACAACAGCGGCATTTCTGTGGTCTGTAAGTGTGTATCTATAGCTATAAGATAATGTTCTGTGGATGATATCGCTATATAATGGTCATACAGGGACAGGGGAAGCAGTACAGTGACAGGGGGCAGTACAGGGACAGGAGGAGCAGTACAGTGACAGGGGGCAGTACAGGGACTGAGGACATTACAGTGACAGGAGGGGCAGTACAGGGACAGGGGGCAGTACAGGGACAGGAGGAGCAGTACAGTGACAGGGGGCAGTACAGGGACTGAGGACATTACAGTGACAGGAGGGGCAGTACAGGGACAGGGGGCAGTACAGGGACTGAGGACATTATAGTGACAGGAGGAGCAGGACAGGGACAAGAGGAGCAGGACAGGGACAGGGGGGGGCAGTACAGGGACAGGAGGAGCAGTACAGGGACAGGAGGAGCAGTACAGGGACAGGAGGGGCAGTACAGGGACAGGAGGGGCAGTACAGGGACAGGAGGGGCAGAACAGGGACAGGAGGAGCAGTACAGGGACAGGGGGAGCAGTACAGGGACAGGGGGTACAGTACAGGGACAAGAGGAGCAGGACAGTGACAGGAGGGGCAGTACAGGGACAGGAGGGGCAGGACAGGGACAGCAGGTACAGTACAGGGACAGGAGGAGCAGGACAGTGACAGGAGGGGCAGTACAGGGACAGGAGGAGCAGGACAGTGACAGGAGGGGCAGGACAGGGACAGGAGGGGCAGGACAGGGATGGGAGGGGCAGGACCAGGATGGGAGGGACAGGACAGGGACAGGAGGGGCAGAACAGGGGCACGGGAGCAGGATCGGGGCAGGGGAAGCAGGAGAGGGCCAGGGGTAGCAGTACAGGGGCAGGCGGAGCAGGACCGGGGAAGGTGGAGCGGGACAGGGACTGGAGGAGCAGGACATGGGCAGGGGGAGCAGGACAAGGGCAGGGGAAGCAGGACAGGGACTGGAGGGGCAGGGAGAGCAGGAACGGGGCAGGGGGAGCAGGACAGGGACTGGAGGGGCAGGGGGAGCAGGACAGGGACTGGGGAAGCAGGACAGGGACTGGAGGGGCAGGGGGATGAGGACAGGGACTTGGGGAGTAGGACAGGGGCAGAGGGAGCAGAACAGGGACTTGAGGGGCAGGGGGAGCAGGACAGGGACTGGGGGAGCAGGACAGGGACTGGAGGGGCAGGACATGGACTGGGGGAGCAGGACAGGGGTAGGGGGAGCAGGACAGGGGCAGGGGGAGCAGTACAGGGACAGGAGGAGCAGGACAGGGAGAGCAGGACAGGGGCAGGAGGAGCAGTACAGGGACAGGAGGAGCAGGGCAGGGGAGCAGGACAGGGGCAGGGGGAGCTGGACAGGGGCAGGGGGAGCAGGACAGGGGCAGGAGGGAAGGGTTAAGTAGAGTGAAGAGGGGGCTATCAATACAGTAAAACAAGAAGGATTGTAGTGCAGTCCCAGCCTCCTGTATCTCAGCAGCACAGCACTGGGCAGAAGCTTTGGCCACTTACTTTGCTGCGTAGTGAATCACCTCACTCTGCAAACCACAGCACGGGGGCAGACTCTCTCCATCCAGGGACATGGAGGGAGCAGAGCCAGCACACACTGCCGGCCTGTACCCCAATAAGAGCCTCTCCTGCTCAACCAAACTATGCTATGAGCAAGAGGAGGTAGTGGATGTAGTTGTGGCAGTGCGTAGAGGACGGGGCATGGCTGAACAGCCCTGCAGACTCTATGCTCAGAATCGGGACATAAAGCACTTGTCCCAGGACATGGACCACACCCTCTGATTAGGGAAAGTCCCGCCCAAATCGGGACAGTTGGGAGGTATGAATAAGGTCCTGGTAGGTTGTCACAGATATCTGGAGCCGTGCTGACTTAATTACACAGCTACTGGAGGGTGCGTGGGGGAAGGGATCCATAGACTAAACAATTGATTAATTGTGTTGAAGTCTGGGGAATTAAGAGGCCAGGGTATCAGGTCACACCAGTATCCCACTATCACATTGCTCCTTTGAAGATCTTAAAGTTCCTATTATATTTAGCACTAAAATTACACTTCTGTGCCTTTAAGAATTATTTCCAAGACCCATATTATCCACAAACTGGAAACTATGCTATAAATCATACCTAAATTTGATTTTCTCTTGTACAGATAAAAAAGAGTAGGGGTAGCCATAGCGATTAATGAGACAGTTGCATATCAACAACTAAATGTTCTAGTTGATCCAGGAGGCAGGTTCATCATACTGGTCTGTTTAATCAATAATGTCAAATACACCTGAAATGCACGCCCCTAATGCCCCCAATACTCCTCAAATCCGCTTTATAAAAGCTAAAAAAAAGTAACACAGGTCCTCTTTAATATCATTTCTTATGCACATACCAACACCTCTTCTAGGGGCCCATTTGTTCCCAAGCAAATTCAACAATGGACCACTCAAGCCTCTCTATTTGATTCATGTATATGCATTCATGCCTCTTAAAAGGAATATACCTTTTACTCTAATAGACACCAATCATACTTGAGAATAGAAATGTTCTTGGGCAATACACTACGTGGAAATCCCTAAAGAAGCATTTATGCTATCTATCAAACATGAAAAAACTTTGAGACTCTCGGTTCACATATTTTGATCAAAAGATGTTTAAGCTGCCCACGACTTTCAACGTGATCTCAAAATCGGGCAGTCCTATCCTATCTTTACCTCTCAATCGAGCCAATCAGGCCTCTCACTGGGTCAACCGACCTCCATTATTCAGAGAGAAAAAATAAAAAACACCCAACCTGAAATGTGCCGCTGGCGGCGGTCTGTGTGCGTACATGTATAATTACATGTGTGCCGCAGCCCTGCCAGTGGCACCCAGGTTTGCATACGTTTTTTCAGAAATGTTTTTGTGTGCAGAAACATACGTTATACTTGGTGTACATTGATTTTAACCTATATGGGAAGGAAAGGGTGCTTCCATTTTGTGTTTCTGTCCCCGCCCACTCTCACAGGCTGTCATAAGAAGGGCAGCTTGCAGGTTGGGTGTTTTTTATTTATTTTTTCTCTCTGAATAATGGAGGTCGGTTGACCCAGCGGGAGGCCTGATTGGCTCGATTGAGAGGTAAAGATAGGATAGGACTGCCCGATTTTGAGATCACGTTGAAAGTCGTGGGCAGCTTAAACATCTTTTGATCAAAATATGTGAACCGAGAGTCTCAAAGTTTTTTCATGTATGATAGATAGCATAAATGCTTCTTTAGGGATTTCCACGTAGTGTATTGCCCTTTTTGCAGAAATGTGCCGCTGGCGGCGGTCTGTGTGCGTACATGTATAATTACATGTGTGCCGCAGCCCTGCCAGTGGCACCCAGGTTTGCATACGTTTTTTCAGAAATGTTTTTGTGTGCAGAAACATACGTTATACTTGGTGTACATTGATTTTAACCTATATGGGAAGGAAAGGGTGCTTCCATTTTGTGTTTCTGTCCCCGCCCACTCTCACAGGCTGTCATAAGAAGGGCAGCTTGCAGGTTGGGTGTTTTTATTATTTTTTTCTCTCTGAATAATGGAGGTCGGTTGACTCAGCGGGAGGCCTGATTGGCTCGATTGAGAGGTAAAGATAGGATAGGACTGCCCGATTTTGAGATCAAATTGATAGTCGTTTGCAGCTTAAACATATTTTTATCAAAATATGTGAACAGAGAGTCTCAAAGTTTTTTCATGTTTTAATGTTCTTGGTCACAAATGGGCTTTACAAAAGGTGGAAAAATGTGAAATAGGCATTATCTCTTGGTCAGACCATGCCCCAATCATAATGACTATTAATGATGAATGTGACATACCTGCAACCTTTACTTGGATAAACAATGCTCACGAGATCTATATGAGAAGCATTTTAATTTTAATGTCTTCCAGGCTCAAGAAGCAAAGACTCAAAAAGTGGTATGAGTTAGTTACCAAACTTTCAGCCTTAGAGCCTATTCAAAAACTAAAACCATCTCCTTCAAACCATCTTGACCTCTATAAAGCCAGAGAGGAGCTTAGAGAACACTTACTTTGGAACTTCGATAATCAAACTAGGAATATCAAATTAGCCTAATATAATTCAATCAACAAACCATCAAGATCAATGGCTAAAAGAGTAGCTCCATTGAGACAAAAAACAACTATCTCATACCTAGTCTTTGCTGATAAGTCGCATAAGATTACCCACCCACAGTCTACTGCAGACGAATTCAGCAACTTTTATATAAAATTGTATAATCTGAAGGAGGACTCTTCAACCTAGGTTCCCTCCCCACAGATATTGAATTAATAGAGGCATGGGACAAGGCTGCCCACTTTTAAATACAATTTGCCTAGGCAACTAATAGCATAAATTTACTAATCACCCACCTAAATTATCTTAAACTAAAACTTAACTTTGATTTCTAACCATCTAAACTACCTAGTAAACATTAAAATAGATTGGTTGTGCTGTGCTTAAATCCTAGAATCTGATTCCAGGGGCGTAATTAGAGAAGCCAGGGCCCCAAAGCAAACTTTTGGATGGAGCCCCCTGTCCCCCCCCCCCTCCCCTCGCCCACCTCCCTGATCACGAACATTTACTGTTTGCTGTTAGATAATGTAGATAATACAAGGGGCAAATACCTCACCATACATATCACCATCATACTGCTACCAAACAAATCCACTATACCAAGACCAACATTACCAATAATTCTACTACATATGGACCTGATTATAACACCAGAACATGACCACAAAGTGACTGAATAATACCCCTACACTATTACTGATCAGTACACAAAGACCAATAGTATCGCCATATAGTGACCGTATAGTGGTATATACTAGTGTACACAGGCTTTGCAGACTATATATAACCTAACCACCATACAGTGACCATACAGTGGTAGACACCAGTGTACACAGACTCTGCAGACATATAAGTGATTAAAGTGTAGTTACATCTTGTGACTCACACGTGACGTTTCTCTGACAAGTCGTTGACTTTCCCTTTTGTTCCGCATCCGGTCCAGTCCGCCATGATGACTTCTCCCGACCACTTGTCCCTGGAGATTTAGACACAAATATCTTAGAATCCTGACTTTTCCAGAACCTGCCCCCCTGGCTATATGGGGTCCAGACAGGGTTTAGATAGGCTATATGGGGCCCCAGATAGACAAGGTTTAGGTAGGCAATAGAGTCCCCATATAGGCAGGCAGGGTTTAGGTAGCTATAGGGAGCCATACAGGTAGACAGGGGTTAGGTGGGCTATAGGGGCTATAGAGGTAGGTAGGCAGGGTTTAGGTAGCTAAAGGGGCCCCATATAAGTAGACAGGCAGGCTTCGGGGGATATATAGGTAGGCACGCTTTAGGGGGCTATAGGGGCTATATAGGCAGACAGGCTTTACGGGGGCTATAGGGCTATTCAGGCAGGCAGACTTAGAGAGCTATATAGGCAGGCTTGGGGGTATATAGGCAGGCTTGGGGGGGACTATGTAGGCAGGCTTGGGGGGGGACTATGTAGGCAGGCTGGGGGGCTATGTAGGCAGGCTGGGGGGCTATATAGGCAGGCTCGGGGGTATATAGGCAGGCTGGGGGCTATGTAGGCAGGCTGGGGGGTATATAGGCAGGCTGGGGGGTATATAGGCAGGCTGGGGGGGACTATGTAGGCAGGCTGGGGGAGGCTATATAGGCAGGCTCGGGGGTATATAGGTAGGCTATGGGGGCTATGAAGGTAGGCTGGGGTATATAGGCAGGTTGGGGGATATATAGGCAGGCTGGGGGCTATATAGGCAGGCTGGGGGTACATCGGCAGGCTGGGGGGTATATAGGCAGGCTGGGGGGTATATAGGTAGGCTGTGGGGCTATGTAGGCAGGCTGGGGGGGTATATATAGTCAGGCTGGGGGGTATATATAGTCAGGCTGGGGGCTATGCAGGCAGGCTGGGGGGATATAGGCAGGCTGGGGGGTATATATATAGGCCATCTGGGGGTATATAGGCAGGCTGGGGGTATATAGGCAGGCTAGGGGGTATATATAGGCAGGCTGGGGAGTATATAGGCAGGCTGGGGGTATATATAGGCAGGCGGGGGGTATATATAGGCAGGCGTGGGGGTATATAGGCAGGCTGGGGGGGGGCTATGCAGGCAGGCTGGGGGCTAAGCAGGCAGGCACAGGGGTATATAGGAAGCCGGGGGGTATATATAGGCAGGCTGGGGGTATATAGGCAGGCTGGGGGGTATATAGGTAGGCTGAGGGGTATATAGGTAGGCTGGGAATATATATAGGCAGGCTGGGGGGTATATAGGCAGGCTGGGGGTATATATAGGCAGGCTGAGGGGCTATGCAGGCAGGCTGGGGGGCTATATAGGCAGGCTGGGGGTATATAGGCAGGCTGGGGTATATATAGGCAGGCTGGGGGTATATAGGCAAGCTGGGGGGCTGGGTAGGCAGGCTGGGGGGCTATGTAGGCAGGCTGGGGGGGCTATGCAGGCAGGCTGAGGGAATATAGGCAGGCAGGGGAGCTATTTAGGCAGCCTATAGGGCAGGTAAAATAATAAATAACTTACTTACCTCACTTCATGCTCCCCCGATGCGCCGCGCTCCAGCCTCTCTGCTCAGCGTAGGCGGCACGGTGACGTCACATCACCGCGCCGCCCACGCGATCACAGAGAGCTGGGCAGGGGAAGTAGCAGAGCGGCGGCGCTCCGCTCTGCTATCTTCGGGCAGCGCTGCCTCTGAACGCTCGGGCCAGAGGGCCCGGGCGTTCAGAGGCAGCATGCGCCAGGCCCCTCAGCTCCCTGCCCGCCGGTAGTGAACTAGTATGTTCGTTGCCGGCGGGCCCAGGAGCGGCATTACTGTATTGGACGTGGTAGCAGCTGCGCCGGGCCCCCTAAGAGCCCAGGCCCCGGGACAGCTGCTACGTCTGCTACCCCAGTAGTTACGCCCCTGCTATCAGTGTATCATTGTAGTGCATACAGTTACACTAATCTAGGAGAGCACGCTACCACACACTAAATTAACATCACTGCCCCCTCCTGACAGGTTTTACCACAACAGTGGCGTCCTCTGGGGTTTATGGGACAATGTTAAAAAGTTAAATTTTAGATTAAGACAACTTAGGTTGGTGATTGGTAAATTTATAGTTTTAGTTGCCTAGGCAAGTTGTTTTTCAATGTAGTTACCATCCAATCATTAGAGAGCTACTTTTGCATTTATTTAGTTTTAAGGCTGCCCACTGTCTCCGCTTATATTTGTCCTCATTATGGAATCCTTTGCGGAGATGATACGGTCCAATCTTCTAACTGAAGGGATCTCAAAAGCTGGGAAGTCTCATGTCATCACATTGTTTGCTGATGATGTCATACTGTCCTTATAAAATCCAAAAGGAAGAGAAGTAGCAGCACTCACCAGTTTCTTCTTTCATATACTTTATTTAATCCATTTCACGGGCACGCGAGCATACCAGCTTGGAGAGACAACCACACAGCCTACCGCTGTTTCACGTCATCCGACGCTTTCTCAAGAGTCTTGCCTTGAGAAAGCGTCGGATGACGTGAAACAGCTGGAGGCTGTATGAGTGTCTCTCCAAGCTTGTATGCTCGCGTGCCCGTGAAATGGATTAAATAAAGTATATGAAAGAAGGAACTGGTGAGTGCTGCTACTTCTCTTCCTTTTGGATTTCGTTGGGACTGTCTGTTTTTGAGCATAGCATCCCCGTTCATAATATCTGTGTACTCTAGAAAGTATTTCCAGTGGAAAACGCAATTTGGACTGGTGCCAATCTATCTTTCTCTACTTGTTGCTGTCCTTATAAAAGCCACTAAACTCTTTGCCTGCGGTGATGGACATTTTGGAAGTTTACGATGCCTTTTCTTATTACAAAATAAACAACTCAAAATCCTTAGGTTTAGATTAATCTATCTATATCCTCAATTAAGAATCTAAGAACTGAGGGGCACATGTATGAAGATCGGCGCGTCATAGCGCCTGTTTTCACGTTTTTTTCCATGAAAACTGTGCCTGATGTTTGTCTGCAAACTTCGACGCCTCCGACAGACAGACCACATTGAAATTGGTCTGCCTGTCGGAGCTCTAATGCGCCTCACTTTGCCGACCCGCATTCATACATGCGTTGGAGATTTTGAATGTGGTGCGTCCCACCCTAGAACGCCCACAGACCGCCTCTTCATGTTAGGCGCATAAGAAAGTGGCGAAGCTTGCGCCTAACAGCACATTACTGCTTTCGACAGCGGAGCCGGCACAGTGAGGCGCATTATACGCCTGAAAACAGGCGAAAAGCCCAATCATACATGTCGCCCATAGTTTCCAGTTTCAATGGCAGAAGAACTCCCCTCCATATCTGGTATTACATTGACCAAAAAATCCTTCTCCCTCCTAAAAGTCAAATTTCCATCCATTGTGAATTTTATTACATAAAGACCTAGACAAGATTTCTAAGATTGACAACTCATCTTTGGGACCAATAGTGCTTTATAAGATGCTTATCCTCCCTAAACTTATATATTTTTAGAACCCTAGTTATCCAAATACCGAAATCTACATATTTACTCTTCCACAAACAAGTAAATGGTTTAATATGACAAAACAAACTTCCTCACTTAAACTTCATTATGCATGAAAAGGCAGTGTTTGGTGGCAAGAGACTTCCCAGTTTCCAGGCTTACCATATGGCTTTGACTATTAACCAAGCAGAATTTTGGTGGGCTTCTTCCTCTGATAAATTCTGGATTTCTGTGGAAACAGATCTCATGGGAATGCCTTCCCTAATATTCTGGCTCCTCAATCATTATGCATCAATCAGCCCTGGAGTGTTACTGACTCCTTTGGCATTTTCTACTATTGGATCGCATGAATGTACTATCCCAATCAACTCTTTAACTAGGAACATTTCCCATATATCCCTAGAAGAATGGAAGATCTTTGGCATACATTTTATAGAAGATGTATATAACGGCAACTCCTTTTACGGTTTCCAACCTTTGCAGTATAAACATCATATGACACCCCAGAATTAGCTTAAATATAAACATTTACGGTAACACATTGCCTGAGCTCGACCCTCATAGAAGAACGTGAAGATTCTTCTTTCTTTAACCTATTCAATAACAAACTCCCCAAATCCCCAAAGGGTACTAAAACTATATACAATATCTTAACCTCCAAGTACAAGTTCGAAAAGACAGTTAACATCCTGAGATGGGAAAGAGACTTGGGAAAGACCTTTTCCTCTCAACAATGGTTAATGGCACTCCGCTGGGCACATAAATCTTCTGCCTCAGTAAGTTTCAAAGAACAATATCATACACTACTGACAAGCTAGTATTATACACGACCCAGGTTATCTATGATATACCCTTCTCAGTGGGCATTATATTGGAGATCCTGTGTATACCAAGGATCTCTTCTTCATATATTCTGACAGTGTCCAATATTATCTTCCTTTTGCGATGCTATCCTTAAACTGGCTTAAAAATTTGCCAAATACAATGCCCACATTCTCCAGAATTTCTAGTTGTTAAATATAGTTCCATCCTTAAATAGATCTATAGTATGCCACATTTTTCATGCCGGATGGTTAGTTACTGTCCGATGTTGGAAAACTAGGAATGCACCTTCAATTTTAGATATGATAAAAGTAGTTTCAACTAATTGTCTTTATGAAAAAATTCTTGCCTTTCAGGAAAGAAGAGCTCAAAAGTTTCTAGTGGACTTGACAACATGGTTGGATGAGAATCCAGCTTTGAAGGGGTTATATCTCCCATGAGTAATATCTAGATCTTGGACAATATACCATGATAGGTTATTGGTGTGACTCCCTCTCCCCTTTTTTCCCCAACTTGTTCCTCTGAATATTTTCTGTTTTATAAATGTTAAAATACTTCCACATCAGCATTTAAGTAATATGTTTTTTTGCATAAGTACATACGCATCTCCAATCTCCTCATATATTAAAGTTATTATTCTGTTTAACTATTGTAATATTCTATTGATACATATAATATAACATGCATTTATATGTTGATTTTTCTCATGCAGATGAAAATTTGAATACAAATTTATTGTTACAAAATGAGGCCAGGGTAGCAATTGAACAAAGACAGACATTTCTAGCCATTTGATATGTTGAATTGTCTTGCTGGAAGATCTCGTGTGACCCAGGGTAGAAAATCAATATGATTGGGTATACGTGATCTATAAGAATGGATTCATACCCTAATTGGTTAAGAGTGCTTTCACATGCATGAGTGGTCCCAGAGAATGCCACAAAAACATTACCCAGACTATAAGGGCGCGTCCACACTGCACAGGACAAATACCGGCCGGTTTGCCGGCCGGTATTTGTCCTGTTTTGCGGCCGTCCCCACGGCTGCGGGTGGGATGGCTTTTCTCCGCGATGAGCAGAGATCAGTCCTCCCCCCTCCCATTGAGGTGTTCATATTCCGTCCGGAAACCGGACGGAAGAATGAACATACTCAATGTTTTTTGAGCGGCCCGCGGGCGGAAAAACCCGTGCAGTGGAGACTGCTGCACGGGTTTTCCATAGAGCACGATTGTGCTAATTTGCGGCCGGTTTTTCAGGCGGTCTGAAAAACCGTAAACCGGCTGAATAAGCGGCCGAAAACCCGTGCAGTGTGGACATGCCCTAATGCTACCACTACTAGCTTGTATTCTTCCAGCAATGGTTGCAGTGGTGGAAGGGTGTTTGTTCTTTGATGTTTTTCACCTGACACACCAACATACATCTGTTCAATGAAGTCGCTATCAGCGAAGATCAAGTTCCAACTTTGCAGTGAAAACGGAAGTCTTTTCTACTGATGTAACTCTGTTAGCAGAGGTGCAGTGACCATCCATCTGCTTCATGAATTGCCCCTTTTATCTTTGACAGCAATGAGGGATATGTATGCTGACACTACAGAGCTATATATCCACCAAACCAGCTCACCACACACCTGACTTGCTTCATGTGCTATGTGCAGCTGATGTTGAAAGTAGCTACATATATATCAAAGAACAAACACCCTTCCACCACTGCAACCATATATATATATTTTCCTCTTATACTAATTTTAGGGGAGGGGGGGGCACTGACACCTTAAAAACAGTTTCCTTCTGTCTATCATAATTCATTCCCATAGGTAGAATTCATAGCTCATTATTATTTGTGCATTATTAGTGGTACAATACACTGAGCTCTTTGAAAGAAAGGGGCCGATATACTTTTCTTGCACTGGGGCCTTCTGCCATCTGTGTCCACACAGGCTGTGATTGATGCTGACATTTCTCACATATGTTATATCTGTTTTTTGCTTCAGTTTGTGCTTTTAGTCACATACAAACTTGTGAGAAATACTATGTGCAGGCTGACAAGTAGTCAGTGCAAGTGTCAGTAAGGTGCATTTCTGGCTTCCGTTTAACATGCATGGCAGACTGTACACATTAACATTATGCCTCTGACAGGTGCCAAATATTGGCATCGGTCACTTATGGGGTCGTATTGTAAAAAATTGTGTATGTTTAATATAAGTTTTTTACTGAATGCCGTTGTGTAGAGTAACGTAGATGTCTGCATTATGTAGACTTATATCAGCCAAATGGAGGTCAAAATGACATACTTTTAACTTCTGTCAGTTAATTTAATCATATGGATACATTGAACCTATATGTTGGGAGCTTTCATGGTGTATACCTAAACAGATATCACAAACGTGATGTGTACCTAGCCTAAGTTAACACCATGGGGCACATTTATCAAGGCAGTTATGCCAGAATAATCTCGTACCTGCTTTACAATAAATTTATTATGTGTTTTAGGCAGTTTCTAGATACTTTTGCACCTTGGCTGACAAAAGGGTGTGTGGCCCCTATAAAATGGGCGTGGCTCGAATATTGTCACAGTTAGGGTATGTTCACACAGCTTAACTGCGGGGCGTACAGTACTCGGGGGGGGGGGGGGGGGCCCGCCGACCCATAAGCTATGTTCACACGGCCCTTAAATGGGCCGTATTTCGGTTCCCTAATTACGCGCCGAAGTGCGCAAATTACGGGGCCGAAAACGGCCCCTTCATTACGGTAATTCCCCAGTTCTCATAGAGAACTATGGATTACGTCTCCTCTCCCCGCCCCGGCGAAGCCGCCGGCGGGGGAGGTAATTGACATGTGAATTAAATAGCGCCGTTTTACGCGCCGCTGGCAATTAAAATCTATGGGCCGGCGAAGTGCCGGCCGGCCCCTGCTCAGTCCCCCCGCTCCCGCCCCGCCCCCGGTCACACGGCGTAATTGCGGGGCGTAATTACGCCCTGCAAATAAACACCGTGTGAACATAGCCATAGACTGTCATTACTCGCGGCGCGTAAGCGCCGTGAATAAATTACATGTCAATTATCTCCCCGCTCGTACAATACGATCATTTTGTACGAGCGGGGAGAGGAGGCGTAATCCATAGTTCTCTATGAGAACTGTGGATTATCATAATGACTGGGGCGCATTTCGCCCATATTAGAGCGCAGTACGCTCTCAATACGTGGCGAAATGCGTCCCAAAATAAGCCATGTGAACATACCCTTAGTGGCATAATGTAAGCCGACTTAAGAGTGGTGTAAGGTTGGACAAAACAGTTCTAACCTGTGCCAAAATTACTATGATACATGTGACACATTGTTAGACTGTCTAGTTAGACAGTGTTGATAAATCTGCCCCAATATTTTTTTATGCATATTTAGCAGCAGTATTTTTAAGAAAGAAACACGAATGGGTCCAAAACAGAGAAGAAGTACAAGCTTTTCCATTGTCATTTTTTTCTCTGTAGGTTTCATTACTGGTTTTGGGTTACAAATACTGCTGCAAAATACGCATAAAAAACACCCTCTGCACCTAGCCTTAGGGTCCTTCTATATGGCAAGCAGTACCAGTGGGTTTCTTGACACGGATTCAGGTTTTCAGATCCGTCAAAAGCTGACTGTAAAACAATCCCCATAGACCTCAACTGAAAATCCAAGTTGTAGTCCATGCGACTCAGAATTTCTTGAGGTTGGATTTCAAAACTGCTGTTCTTACAAAAATTGGAACATGTTCATTTTTCTGCTGTATTTTAGGTAAAAAAAAAAACATGTCCTAAACATTTCTATATGGGATCCACATCCAAATCTGGCAGACAAAAAAACAGCCTAAAATCCACATTGAAAACCACATCAAAATACTCGTCGGCGATGGGGTTTTAGGAGTCAGAACCCCACAAGTATTTTGACGTGTCGCGTGTACCATTAGGCTATGTCTACACCGCTTAAGTTAGAATATCGTTGGAAATATGACAATATTTTAACTTCGCTATAATGTGGTTTTGGCGCAGTTTGCGCAAAAAAATTCTGTCTTTTTTTGTATTCCAGCTGGCCCAGTACATAAAAGTGTACGAGAATCTGGTGGAAGATAAAACATGTTCTATATGACGGCGGTTTGGAAATACTACAGTAGAAAATCTGTGCTGTGTAGACTACAGCTCAGATTTTCTATTGCGAGCTATGGGGCACTGATTACAGTCAGATTTTTGGTGGATTCTAAATACTGAATCTGCCAAAAATCCTACCAGAAACCAGTGCTGTGTAGATATGGCTTTAGGGTATGTTACCATAGCGTATTGCGGGTTGGATTTTTACACAAATTTTGGCCGTATTTTTGCCGAAATACACCCCAATACACATACATGTACAATACATCCCTAATAGACTATAATGTAAAATGCGTGTCATCAATCACTTCAATGCATATTTTACATTCATAATTTTACATGCAACTGAAAAGAACTGACATGTCAATTCTTTCAGGCGTGTAGGTGCCGTAAAAGAGTTTAGTATAGGAAGCTTAAAGGGGTTGTCTCACTACATTGATTCATCTTACCTCAGTCCTGTTTTCTTGGTTTCATTTTGAATTGAGGGGTGTGTTTACTGGCTTCTACTAGGCTGCAGCAGAAGCCAGGTCTGTTGCTATACAACCCAAATGCTGGCAGCCTATCAGGAGAGTCAAACAGGTCTGTAGCTATTAGCGACCTGAGGAGCTGATGCAAACCCATTTCAATGGGAAAATTTTAGGAATAGGTAGGACACTGTTAATGGACACATAATGCAAAGTGACTTGTTTTTGAAAGATCTTTAACGTAAAAAGCAATCCTTGTAGTGAGACAACCCCTTTAAATCTGCCTCGGGGCTATTCACCTCGTTTGTGCTATTGAAATTACTTCAAAGCGCTTTGTGGCGCGTACTGTACATGCTGCAATACACCGTGAGAACCCCCTTAGTCTTCTTTATTGTATCATCTCACAGCACTCTGCTGTTACTCCTTTTACTAGATAGATCATATTAAATCAATGGCAGGATCTGTTATGTAATTATATGTGCAACTAACAAAATGTTTGGTTTTCTTATTGTGCAACTGCTTTGCACAACATAAAGGTTACAATAATGTTACATTTTTTCTTCTTTGAAAAGGTCTTGAGTTAAAGCAGTAGATGTGTCAGAGGAGGGAAAGCAGGGTGGGTGGACTTTAATAGTAAAGAGGTGGGGGGAGGAGGCAGAAAGTGGATGGCTGGAGGAAAATCACAAGAGAAGCATCAGTTGAATGCAAAGCTTCAGCCCAAGCACAGGGGACAAACTACAGCACAAGAGGTAAGGAGGCTTCTTTTCACATTATGCTGCTACATTACCTGTGTCTTAGATGCAGAGGAGTTGAAGCATTGTCTGTGCAGTCAGGGTTCTATTCTTTGTAATGTCAGAAAGGGCTCCCTCACTTTATCCATGTAATGGATTATTCATTCCTTTTGTCTATGAAATATGCTCTTGTTCAGTATTTTAGGCAGCAAAACTCGTTTTCTCACAACTCACAGTGATGTATTATTGTTGTTTTGCATAGAAATGTAGTGAAACTTGTGGTGTTATGATAATTTACCAAATTAACAAGGTGCATGAATGAAGAGTCCTCAAAGCTAAAGGACAACTCCAGCTCTGCTACAGCTGTGCGGTGTCTACAGAGTCAAAGGTTCTTTGTTTAGCAGTCTAAAATAATCATTAGTCATTATTTGGCTGATATTAGTTTGTGCAAACTCAGCTGCTATTCTACCGGTATAATGACTGGTAGACCAGCAGCTCAGGATTCCAATCACTGTTTCTGGATGATGTTGTTCTTTCTGGGTCTAAAAAGTTCATTTTTTGATAGTATGGAAATTTTAATATTAAAGCATTTATAGTGATCTGTTATGAGATGAGCTGAGAAAAGTCTCTGTGTGATGTTTGACATCTAGACTAGCACATAAAAGCTGTAGTTAGAATGATCATATAACCAGGACACCCATTCAATCTGTAGCCATTGTAGCTTAATGCATCCATAAGGTTGGGACAACACTTGGACTTTTTTTAGTAGCACAGCTGATTTGATTTTTATCAAGCTGCAGTCCAAAGATATGCATTATTATGGACCGCATCAGTCACTTTATAGTTAAAGGGAATGTTTCATCAAGACATTAACATGTAAACACAATTTTTTTTTTATGTCTCTCTTTAAAAATTTTCATATCACTATTTTTTTAAATTTTTTTTTTATCCTTAAGTCCTGTAATTTTTACTTTGTCTGACACTTCTTGTTCTGTAGAGAGAACTTTTCATCGGTTTCCTTATTTTCAGTACAGGCAGGGTTACACTGAAAGGTCACACCAATGTGTATAATTGTACTGTTTATTTCCATGTCCAAGTGCATTATCCAACATGTATCCAAATTAAACTTCATTTACCATTTCTCCACCAAAACCTTCAGCTTTCCTAGACCCCTGTAATATTCTATTGTCGTCATCTTCCTCTGTGTCGATTACTTTTCAGAGCTTTGTGTCGTTAGCAAATATTGCAATTCTGCTCTGTAAGGCTAAGTCTGCACGGCACATGTTTTCCGTAGGATTTTTGGCGGTTTTAGGCATAGCTTTACCACTGGATTTTCAGCGGATTCAGTATTTTGAAAATCCGACAGTGCACTGTGCTGCATAGACGGCAATGAAAAATCTGTGCAGTAGTCTATACAGCATGTACAGTAATTTTTACCATCGGGTTTAAAATTCGGTGGAATATGCACCATGTTGTACATTTCACCATATTCTGCTAGGATTTGGTGTCAGCCCTGTACATTCAATGTACGGGGGCAACGGCAAATCCGAAAACCGACCACGACTTTTGCGCAAATCTGTGCCGAAAACTGTTGTATTTTGAACAGCGTTTTGACACTTGCCATGTAAACTTAGCCTTAGTATTTAGAAACCACTGAAAATCTGACAGAAAACAGTTCACATAGACTTCAATACAAAAAAACGAATGGTGGTCTATACAGGTAACTTTTTTTGTGTTTGGTTTTTAAAGCATGTTGCAAATTCTACAAGAGTCTGGCAGAGAATTTACTATTGACGTCTATGGATTCCGTCGCCTCGCCCCGCTCGCGAAATACGGCGAGCGGGGAGAAAGTGACATGTCAATTATCCCGGCGGGATACACGCCGTGGATAATGAAAGTCTATGGGGCCGGCGAGCTGCCGGCACCCCGCCCTGCCCCGTACACACGCCATAATTGCAGGCGAAATCCGTCCTGCAATTACGGCGTGAATAAGCCATGTGAACATAGCCTAAGGGTGAACCCTGATCTATAATGCCTATCGTGCTGCAGCTGTATTAACATCACAAATTATTGCCTTTAAAGGGAAATTCCCATCTCGTCTTTCTAATATTCCATCCTGTGTCTGCTCTGGAGAGAGGGAGAGGTGATCGTGAATGCGCCGCGCCTTCCATTCACTTCTATGATGGGAGCTCTAAGCACTTTTGGAACTCTCATGGATGTGAATGGAGTAAGACACTCTCTGCTTCCTCTGGCTGAAGCAAATGCAGGATGGGATGTTAAAAGGACGAGCGGGGAATGCATCTTTGAAGAGCTTGACTGGCAAGC
Source organism: Phyllomedusa bahiana (assembly GCA_025379985.1). Classification (NCBI taxonomy): domain Eukaryota; kingdom Metazoa; phylum Chordata; class Amphibia; order Anura; family Hylidae; genus Phyllomedusa; species Phyllomedusa bahiana. The sequence continues at coordinate 91,491 of JAODAL010003905.1, read as the reverse complement.
CAAAAACTCTTCTTGCCTGAGTCTTCATATATGTGCCTGTGATGTTTTTTATGTGAATTTGTGCTTTTCCTGTATAGCTGACCAGCAGTGTTTCCTATTTGAATGTGGTTTACATTTAACCTGTAAAACTGCAGGCCCAAGGTTTTTTTTCCTCCCAACCATCGCCCATGCCCCTGTTTCCTACCTCATGTTGAAAGCTTTGGGAGGTAGGACCTGAGGGGTAAATCTTCAAAGTCTGATGCAGAACTGCAAGAAACCCGCAAACAGTGTGATGAAAATGCATTACAAACGTCTTACTTTGAGAGAGATCATTTAGAAAATATTTTTTTCCCACTAGGCAACCAATTTAACGCATAAACCTACAGCTGTGTTTGATACTAGACAATATAACAGGTTTATAGCATCTGGATGTATAAACGAACATGATTCCATTATCTGACAGCGAGAAATCGTAATTCATACACAGCATGAAATACAGCTGAATAAACTAAGATATGACGCTTGGTTCTTATCGAAAAATCCTTTCCTCTTTTTCACACCTCTCATAAACCTGGAATTTTATGTTTTCATGGAAGACCTTTATGTGCATATGTTTGAATGATAGAAATGGTGAATTTCTGTAGTCATTCCATTGGACTTCTGGTCATTATAAAAAGCGAATTCTTCTGACTTCAAGAAAGACAGATAAGATAGATATGGAATTTTGGCCCATTTTTCTTTGCAAACTAGCTCTAGCTCAGTCAGATTGTTTGAACATTTGTGAACAGCAATTTTGAAGATTCTCAATGGGATTTAGGTCTGGGCTGTGACTGGGCCATTTTAACACATGAGTATGCTTTGATTTAAACAAGTCCATTGTAGCTTTAGTATATATGTTTGGGGTTATTGTCCAGCTGAAAGGTGAACCTACGCCCCAGTCTCAAGTCTTTTGCAGCCTCTTACAGGTTTTACTTCAGGATTTCCTAGTATGCAGCTTCATCAATTTTTTCCATCAACTTTGAACAGCTTCCCAGTCCCTGCTGAAGCAAAGCATCCCCACAACATGATGCTGCCACCACCATTTTTGACAGTGGGGATGTTGTGTTCATAGTGATGTGCAGTGTTGATTTTCCTCCACACATAGGGGGACATGTATGAAAACGGTCTGGGTCTAAGACTTTCTTTGTGGCCCATAGCAACCAATCCGAGCTCATCTTTCATTTTTTTCAAAGCACTATATGAAATAAAAGAAGAGCTCTGGTTGCTATAGGCAACCAAGAAATTCTTACACCTAGTCAGTTTTCATACATGTGGCCCATAGTGTTTGGCATTTAGACCAATAAGTTCAGTTGTGGTCTCATCAGACCAGAGCACCATCTTCCACACGCTTGCTGTGTGCCCTGTACTTACATAGCTATTTGCAATCTGTCAATGGACCTGCTTATGGCTTGTTTTCAAAGATGGCTTTCTGCTTGCCACTCTTTCATAAAGGTCAGATTTGTAGAGTACATAACTAATAGTTGTCCTGTGGACAGTTTTTCCCATCTGAGCTGTGGATCTCTGCAGATCCTCCATGGTGACCCTGGGTCTCTTTTCTGTTTTTATAATTGGTGCTACTCTTGTCTGGGCTATCTGTTTAGGTACACGGCCATGTCTTGGTCAGTTAGCAGTTGTGCCATACCCCATTTCATTTACAGATGATGAATTAAACCGTGCTCTGGGAGATGTTTAAAGCTTGGGCTATTTTTTTTAAAACTGAACCCTGCAATACACTTTCCCACAACTTAATCCCCGAGCTGTCTGGTGTGTTCCTTTTTTTTTTTTTTTTTTTTGATGATGCTGTTTGTTCACTAATGTTCTCTAACAATCTTCTGAATCCTTAATAAAACAGCTGTAGTCATACCAAGAATAAATTACATACAGTTGTACACTTTTTACTAATTAGGTGACTTCTAAAGGCAATTGGTCATATTGGATTTTATTTAGGGGCATCAGAGAACGGGGCTAAATACATATACATTTGCTGTCGCCCACACAATTGATTGTATGGGAAAATGATGAAAAAACTCAAAGCACCGGCATATTATGCAACATGTTGTATAATGCGCCGGCGGCAGAGGACAAAAAGAGGAAAAAACGACCTGTGTAGACTACAGGTCGTTTTTTCTACTGTCGTCTCTGGGGCTGCCTGAAGGGCCGTATTTTTGGCGGTTTTAGGATTTTAAATCCGATCGTATTGCTATGCTGTGGAGACATAGTCTAACAATGGTTGCAAGGTGGTGTTTGATGTTTATTTCCTGACACTACATTGTCATCCATGTTTCTTGTCCAATTTTGGTTAAGGAATTAGCACTGGAATTCCTTAACATATGAAGTACATTGAAATGCAAGTGATGTTTTTTTTTTTAAACGCACAACTACTTAGTATATACAATCTGTCTCATATCTATCTGTGCAGTTCTTTGTGTTGAACACCTTAGATGCTGCAGTCACTATTGACATATAGCAGTTGCAGCTGGAACTCGGCCATGTCTATAATCTGTGGTCCTGCCAACAATTTCATAGGTATGGCTGCTGTATCTGAAGCATCGACATGTATATTAGTTATGGAACAGGAAGTTCCCTCTGCTCCTAATGATTATTTATGTCAAACCACACTAAGAGGTTATTATTGAAAACTTAGTGCTAGGTTTCAATAGACTACAGCTGATTGTGTTGGATGTGTTCTAAGAGGGGCACTCTGTGATCTGCTTGTTGCCAAAGCACCTTTCTAACATGAGACTTAAGCTGACAACCTCTTTCCAGTCTTATTTTAGATGGCTGCCTGCAAACAAAGGGGTTTAGTATTTTGTCATCCTATCTGACCCAGCTTAAAAATATTTCTGAGATTCCTGACTTTTGACTCTCCTGGTATTTAAGCATTCTAAGAGTACCTGGATGAATATCAATGTTGTACACTAATATCCTCATTATCCTCCCTTCATTTCAGATAAGGTTCTTTTTCGGATCGTTGATTAAGCATCTAGAAAACTTTGAAAACTGAGCTCTGTAAAAGTCCATTATTTGACCATCCTATTTTATAGTGTGAACAGTGCAGTTCGAGCCATAATAATTGGAGTGGTCCTCCGTAACCCTTATTTTGTAGTGAATTGCACTACTTAAAAAGAGTTATCCATATGGGGTGCCAGACTCGGGGCCGGGACGACGGGTAGGCCAAGGTAGGCGACCGCCTAGGGCGCCTACCTCAGCCTATCCCTAAGGGGCGCAGGCAGTGCCCAGACCCTCGCCGGGCTCCAGGCCGCTGCCGTGGGCCTGAGGCGCCGGCGGTCTCTGTGCCCGCTTCTGCGGAGCAGAGAGCAAGCGCTCCCTGCCCCGCAGACAGGGTCGGGCCCGGTCCCCGGAGGATCGCTGGATCCGTGAGCTGCGGGGCCGTCGGGTCCTCACAGCGCTGAGGACCCGCCGCGGCCCCGTGCGCCTCAGCCGGCAGCGTCGCAATGACGTGATGTCATCGCGACGCTGCCTCTCCTCGGGCACACAGCACGTCACAGGCCGGGCCCGAGGAGCTGCGGAGGAGCGCGCGGCTGAAGAGGACAGAAGAGGGTCGCCCCGGGAATTGGGTAAGTATAATGTTGTTTTAGTGCCGCCTGTGGCCCCTATATCTGCTGCGGCCCCCATAATGCCGCCTGCGGCCCTCCAAATGCCCGCCTGCGGCCTCCAATGCCCGCCTGCGGCCTCCATAATGCCGCCTGCGGCCCCCTAATGCCCGCCTGCGCCTCCATAAGCTGCTCGCCCTCCATAATGCCGCTGCGGCCACCTATATGCTCTCGGCCACCTATAATCCTCCGGGCCCTATAATGCTGCCTGCGGCCACTTAATCTGCTGCGGCCACCTATAACCTGCTGCGGCACTATAATGCTGCCTGCGGCCACCTATAAGCGCCTGCGCCACCTATAAGCCTGCCTGCGCCACCATATGCCTGCCGCGGCCCCTAAATGCGCCTCGGCCACCATAATGCCTCCTGCGACCATAATGCCTCTCGCCCTATATGCCTGCCTGCGCCACCTATAATCCCGCCTGCGCCACCTATAATGCTGCCTCGGCCACTATAATGCCTGCTCGGCCACTATAAGCCTGCTGCGGCCACCTATAATGCCTGCTGCGCACTAAATGCTGCCGCGGCACCTATAATGCCTGCCGCGGCACCTATAATGCCTGCCTCGCCACCTAAATGCCCTGAACCCCTCTATATATTTCCGAACCTAGATATATTTGCTAGCCCCTAGCTATATATTTGCGGCCCCTAGCTATATATTGCGAGCCCTAGCTATATATTTGCTGGCCCCTAGCTATATATTTGCCTGAGCCCAGCTATATTGCCTGAGCCTATATATATTGCCTGAGCCCCTAGCTATATATTTGCCGTGAGCCCCTAGTAATATTTGCCTGAGGCCCCTGCTATATATTTGCCTGAGCCCCTAGCTATATATTTGCCTGTGGCCCTAGCTATATAGTTGCCTGAGCCCCTAGCTATATACTTGCCTGAGCCCCTAGCTATATACTTGCCTGAGCCCCTAGCTATATACTTGCCTGAGCCCCTAGCTATATACTTGCCTGAGCCCCTAGCTATATACCTGCCTGAGTGCCCCTATATTTATATACCTGCCTGAGTGCCCCTATATTTATTCCTCCTGTCTAGGGACAATATTATAACCTACCTGTCAGGGCAATATTTATTCCTACCTGACTAAGGACAATTTATAACCTACCGACTAGGGACATACTATAACCTGGCCTGACTAGGGGACAATATTTATATACCTACCTGACTAAGGGGACAATATCTATATACCTGCCTGACTAAGGGGACTTATATATCTATAATTAAGGAGTTACTGGAAATGTGAGGAATCTAAGATATTTGTGTCCAAATCCTCAAGGACGAGTATTGGCCGGGAGCAATCAGCGAGAAGGTGTGAACCGGATGGAGAAGAGAAGGGAAGGTGAACGACGCTGATCAGAAAAGACGTCTCCTGTGAGTCACTAAATGTAACTGCAGTGTAATCACTTATATTTCTGCAGAGCGTCTACATACAACTAGTATCTACACTATATGGTCACTGTATGGCGGTGGTATATGTCTTCAGAGCCTGTGTACAGCTGATAGTCACATGTGGGGGTCATGTTCGGTCAGGGTCTGGCAGGATTATTTGAGCCTTAAGTAGTAAGAGTTTTGGGTCTTGGTTTTGTAGGAGTGTTTTTAGTAACAATCATTCGTCTGGTAGATTTGCTCCATGTATCGGTGGATTATTTAGTGACTGTTATTTGGGTATTGCCGTCATCGGAGGGACGATTTGAATGCAATTTGTCAGGGCTGATTTTCATTGTGCAGACTGCTGAGGAGATGGACGGGAGCTATGTGGGATACGCAGAAAATTAGTGACAGGACCTGGCGCAGGGGTGAGAGGAATTAGTGTGTGTGTGTGTGTGGGGGGGGGGGGTATTTTTTTGAGAGCGAGGGGGGGGGGGGGGCATTGCTGTACTCGCCTAGGGCACCAAAATGCCTTGTCCCGGCCTGGCCAGACTTGAAGCTAATTTTATTCACTGCCTTCGTTCTCTGATTTAATGAGCTTGCTGTAATTTTTAAACTTTGTCTTAAACTTAATAACGTCATAAAAAGTGATATAGTTGTTTCTGAACAAAACTTTTTTTTTTGGCTGTTGACCTTGTGTTTCAGTTTCAGGTAACCTTTGGAAAATGTCAGCAGAAGAGCCTGTGTGTACAGTCCTGGAATGCTACAAGTTCCATTGTGATGCTATTTGCAAATATTTGTTATTTAAGGAATACTCAGGATAGAGGAATTGTCTCTTTGTTCAGGGTCATGCTAACATCAATCTGCAAATGCCAACAAACACTTCAAATGCTAATTTCACTTTTGGATTTTGAGCACGTCTCTCCCACAGTCTGTAAAGCCAGCTAGACTATCATTTCAGTTCACTTCTCGCCCTGTTTACCGCAGAAACTTGGAGGTTTATGTTCCTCCATTAATTAAAATTGCAAAACAAATGTTTGCAGCTCTAGTTCGACTTGCAGACATGCCAGTTATTTAGGATTTGGGCTACACAGCACAGGTTACAGTCAAATTTTTGGCGGATTCTAAATCCTGAATACTGAAAATCAGACTGTAACCAGTGCTGTGTAGCTCTCAATAGAAAATCTGTACTGTAGTCTACGCAGCACAGTTTTTATTTTTTATTTTTTTTACTGAGGGTAACCTAAACCGCTGGCCGTTTGGCGGAATATAGAACGTGTTGTATGTTCCGTCGGATTGCATCCCCAATGTACTAGGCCACCGGGAATCCGACCTCCGTTTTTTGCACAAAAAACGGCGGTGCGGCGCGGTCAAGCAATGTGAAAATGCTGTTGGCGTTTGGAGGGCATCTTAACTTTGCTGTGTGGACCTGGACTTACTGTGCAATATTAGCGTTTACCTGCAGCAAAGATGTGTGAACAACATGCTACATATATATTTAGAATTTACTAGAAATTCCATGTATTTTTTATTTTTTTTTCCATCTGTCTTAGTAGGAGGAGTGAATCTAGGGCCAAGATGATGGGTAGGCGACCACCTGGGGCGCTTTCCCCTGCCTATAAGTAGGGGGTTGCAAAAAAAAGTGTTACAGCCAGCACTTGCCTTCACAGGCTTGGACCAGAGATTGATCCATTTATCTCAGATATGACAGTTAACATCCCTGTGGAATCTTAGACGGGATAAAGGAGGGGGCTCCACATCCCGATTGGTTCCCCTGCGATGTAATTGCAGTGTGCTGACCAGCAGCCTGAAGAATAATGAAAGCTCCCAGACCTGCCACCTTACTACCCCTATTGCAGGGTGTACGGGAACTCTAATAGCACACACTTCTGCCAGCGTTTGAACCCATAGTGGTGAAGTATCCTGGGGGGGAAAGGCAAAAAATTTAGATTATCACTGTGTATATTAATATATACTACTCACAAAAAGTTGGGGATATTTTTAGTGGTTTTTTTTCAGCGTGTTTTGTTTTCTATAACTACTGAAAAAACAACTGAAAACAGGTCACATAGACTTTAATAATAAAAAGTTTTGTAGTCTCCGCAGAGTTTTTTACTTCTGCTCATTTTTGCTCCTGGTCGTTTTTTGACTTCTTGTTGAAATTTCAGGATGAGCATAACATTTCTTGAATTTTTATTTTTTTTTAAATTAAGTAAATGAGATCGTCTCAACTGTAGAATGCACATGTCCAACTGTTCAACGTCTCAGTGCTTTGTGCACAACTTGCTGATCTCTAACAAGGAGCTTAATGGCAAAATTCACAACAGGTGTTTGATCCCTGAATCGACAAATTCAGAAGATTGATTTGAATTGGGATTTAAACAGTCTTCTTCATCATGCTGTTCACATTTTGACATAATGAGACCAAGACAACACTTTACACAATTGATCAACAGTACCGCGCCATTGTGAGGCCTCAAGCAGGATACTTTCAGACGGAAGTGGCCACGGAGCTTAGTGTCATCAGCAGTTTGCAACAAAGATACAGAGAGACTGGAAAAGTCGCAGAAAGGCAAAGAAGTGGACATCATTTGGTTACGTCACAGACTATTGACTCCATTGTAAACAATGCTCTGCAGAATCGGATGATGATGCCACACAACTCCAGGCAAGTTGAAGGTAGGTGAGAGGCAACCAGGTGTCACATCAGACGCCGTTTGCCTCAGCGTAGTCTGCATGCTAGACTACCGTCAAAGGTACACGATCTGGCTGGTGCATTGCTCTCTCCTTTATGTCTCCAGCATCGTTGGTTGCCATCATTTCTGCTCAGTGAATCAACTTTCATCAGAGGACCACTGGTCCTTCGTCCAGCGTAGATGCTCCCTGGCCTATTCAAGACGATGATGTCTATGCCTGTCGGTGTGATCAGATCATCTAGCATGCAAACCATGCTGAAGTTAATGGTTATGAAGGATCTGACGTGACTTGGTTGCCCTCCACTTCCTTTAAACCTGCCTGGATTTGTGTGGCGTTCATCGTCCGGTTCTGCAGGGCATTGTTTAAAGTGAATTGGTCGTTGGGTCATAAGGTGCCGTGCATCAGTCAGGGCTATTTCAACTATGTTTACATTTTTCATGAGGAAAATGCTTTGTCCCAGCCCTGAATTAATCTTTACAAATTTTTCTTGTTGCTACTTTCAGTTGTTGAATATTCTGTCATGGAACCACATTTTTTCATAGAAAAATGTGTAGGTAAAAACATGGCAGGAAATACTCCGTAGAAGATAATTTCTCTCACTGAAAGGCAAATTGTCCAAATGTTCTCATCTGAAGTCCTAAATAATGTTACGCTGATTGTAATGTTTAATGATTGTTCTGAGACCATATGTCCATGCTATTCTAACAAGTCATTGCTTGTATACATTACACTAAAATACAGTAGTGACTACTGTTTAGTCATAAAGTCTAAAGCCATCTGTAACCTTCCCACTCCTCCCCTTGTTGGCAAATCACCTTGTACAACATTTGATATCACGTAAAGAAGAAAATACGGTACTATACTGTATAACAAGGTGGATTACAATTTTTCACAAAATCCATAACCGCCCCTATGGTTGTACCACATAAAGCGTACTGCAGCAGATTATTCGTCCTCTTTCTGTGTAAAGTATGCCATGCTCAAGGGAACATTACCCAGAAAACTCATAAATTAAGAGGATAATCAGACAATGTTAGTGATCTACATTTTCTGCTCACATTGGTGAAAAGATTCTGGTATACACCTCTAACATAGGGATGTAACATTTCAGCCTGTATAGGCATACAGTGAGATACATCCACAAAGGGTGTGTCCTCAAAATATAGACACGTGATCTATTCAATGGCATACTCTGCTACACTGCTCTGTCCTTCCCTTTTTTTTTTTTTTTTTTGAGCCATATACAGTTGTACCCTGACTTAATAAAGGCTAAAAGGATACTCTTTTGACCACCTTTAGGTTAATAAGTCCTGGCTGCAATATCACCAACGTAACCCACAATATCAAATTATCACGCCAATACAGTACTTATTAGTCATTGTTAACCATTCTGGTCAATGCCACAATACTGTGCTCCATTAATATACACAGTACTGAAATACTCTTGGTAACATTTACATTGGTAACATTTACATTGGTAAATACATTGGTAACATTTATTGAGCATACATGTACATCACTACTAACATATACTGTATGCTATATACAGACTGCACACCACACATATAATATGCATACACTATTATCAGGATGCACAACGTGCAGCCCCTAGTTTCTCTGTTCGGCCATTAGGACACAAACATACTTTGTCCTCATACTTCTGAATGAAATATTTGTCTTTTGAAGGCTGCATTCAACTGATTGCCAATCATAACCGTACCAGCCATACAGTGCCTGGTTGTGGCGGGCGCTGTATATGCGATCTTAAGCAACTTAAATGAGCAATCCAGTAAAAACTGTATGAGAAATAAATACTCATTAAAGCAGAAATTCTGAGATAATACAAAAAACAATTGACTTATCCACAAGATTTACCTAGGATGTCTTTTACCCAGGGATCCATTTGGCACCTTTAGTAATTGCCTGTCGGCCCAGCAAGCAGTGGGGCTCCATGTGGTCACATGTATGTCCTGTAATCCAGGGCACATGCTCTAGATCCATTGGTTGGTGCTGCTTATGAAACCATTTGCATGTTCTTATGAAATATAAACAGTTAAACCAGCTTTAGACTGGGTCACTGTGAAGCAGAAGAAACCATCGGGTGGACTTTTGGGCAATGTGGGCCCCTGGGCATGGAAGACCTGGGGCTTCTTTTCAGAGAGAAAGGCAGAGAAAAAGAGGCAGAAAGCAAGAGTCATGTGCAGAAGCAATAAGGTGTGCCCCAAAAATCAATGATGGTGGGCATCAGGTAACCCAGTTCAACACAGGTTAAAAACCATGGTGGAGCAGGGACCAATCGGCCCTGCCCCAAAATTAGCCCTGTAGGCTGCCTAAAAGACATCAGTGGTGCATTCCGATGTAGTTAGTGTGGTGGTCACCATATCATGTCGCTTGAACCAGAACACAACCGCTGGTTGCTTTAGGCTAGGGGAAGGGCCTGATGTAATTTCATGTGTTTGTGCAGGGCCAACTGAACTGCTTTGCCTGGGGCCTGTCCTCAATACTATTTAGATGCCCTTGATATACCATAAAAATGTCTAATAGGTTCAAGCAGGCCCGGACTGAGAATCTGTCCGACCAGGCAAAATCCAGAGGGGCCGGATCACAATGGGCCGCCTGCTCTGTGGCCAATATATAATTTGGGTGTGATAAAGCTGGCGCTGCTCCTATCTTCTATCAATACGTGAGCAGCGCCGCTGTGGAGGGCCACGGCTGCTGCTATTGGCCAGTCCAGGCAGCAGCAGGACAGCAGAGCTTATGAGCTGCGGCCACTGCGCTGGGCCACCGCGTCGGACCGCTCACTGCTCCACACCTCAGGAGTTAGGACAGTGCTTGAGCCACAGCCGGACACACTGTCCTGGTCTCCTGAAGGTACCAGTACAGACACAGGGAGAGGACCAAGCCGCCCTGTGTCTCGTGCCACCGGCGCTGCTCCTGCCTCTGATCAATCATGTGTGACGATCTGAGCTCCGGAAGCGGCGCTCCGCTGTGGCCGGCCGGTGCTCACACTATCACACATGATTGATCAGAGGCAGGAGCAGCGCCGGCTGCACAAGACACAGAGCCGCTTTAAGATTATGAAAACTGTTCTCTTACACGGACCCACCGGCTGCAAAACATATAACCCAGTCCCAAAGCTTCGCCCCCTTCCTGTGTGGCAGCGTCCCAGGCACGCCTGCATGAAGATTCCTAGTGGGCTGCATCCTACTAGGCCACCAGCTCCACAGCCTTAAGGTATTCATTTTAATATATAATAATATGTCGTTGCTCCTCTGACTGTGTGGGCAGCAGCCAGCATAGTGGAGTGCACAACATCTTAGTGTTGTGTAATGCTGGGTTTACACAGCGTATAACGGTTTGTACCTGTGTGCGCTGCTATACGCCTGCTGTGGGAAGGTAAGCGCTGGCCAATGCGTACTTTCAACAGCAGGTGTATTGTGGTACACACCACTATACGACATGTGAACTCAATCTGGGCCATCAAAGTTAAGCACTGGCAGCGTCAGGACTGTGTGTGCAGAAGCAGCGCCGCAAACACTGTCTGAAAAACTGTTCAGTGCAATCACGTGTGAGGTAGATGCCAGGCAACTTAGCAGTGACCACACACGCTCCTCAATCATCTATTGCCACCCACATTAGCTTCTGCCTAGAAGCAGCCGACTCCTGCAGGTCCTACTCATTTACAGGCCCTACTCTGCCCATGCAGAGGCCCAGACTATGGTGATGCGTTAAACTGGGCCAATTGTCTGCTTCAAACTTTCCAGGTACCAGCCAGACCAGACTGGTGGGTTGCCAGATTTTGGGCCGCTACAGCCTACATACCTTCCTAATGGGAACTTTTTTTACCAGCCTACATTATAGGCCTATATAACTACTGTACCTACCTAATTGGGGGCCTAACTATTCCTACCTACCTAATTAGGGTCTACCTCCCCAAAATGGGGTGTATCTGTTTACCTATTTAATTTCGGGTTGTACCTATGTCCTATATTAGGGGTTTACCTACCTACTATATAAGGAAACAAAATATAAACTAAAACTCTGTGCAGAAACGGGCACCCCATATCTGTCTGGAGGCACTTTTATTGTTAGGTGCACAATGGGGTCATTATAACCATTTGCGGTGCTATGGATGGGGAGTTTGTACACAGGTGTGGCACAGGTAAAGAGGTGCTAGAAAAGTGAGGAGTCTAAGATGTTTGTGTGGTGAATTCTTCAGGGACAAGTCATGGCTGGGAGAAGTCGCCATGATGGTCTGTGCCATATGGAGAAGAAAATGGAAAGAAAGTGACTCAGCAGAGAAGACATCATCTGTGAGTCACTGAATGTCAGGGGTTATTTTGCTTCTGTGTTTGATCAGTGCTGTGTTTACTGTCATGTGATGGTGATCTGGCCACTATGTGGTCTTTACATGGCAGTATTGGAGGTCTTTTTGGCACCTGTATAGTGGTAGCGTACACTTGTCCCTGATCGTAAAGAGAGTGCACAACTGTCCCTGACCCTGTGAATCGGGGGTTCTCGGCCCCACCTTTCCTTGCTTGCCTCTGTTTATACTGTTGTTTATTTTAGAAAATGGCAAAGTGCGTGACCAAGGGAAAACTCGAAGGCGGATATTGTGTGTGGGCTGGTGGGTGTTTTGTGCCAGGGCTGCTTTTTAGTCCCAGTCTGACCCTGGGTTCAAGACTTCAAAGAGAGTAGAAAAGTTGGAGAGAATGATGGATATGTGTGGTGCTCTCTCTAGATGTAGTTGCGAAATAGCCACTACTGTAGCCCCAAAAACTACAATAAAAATAGGTGCCTCAAACTTTTTCTGGATCCCCTAATCTAATCTGCCAGTCCCCAAAGTGAAACCAGCCATTTTAGGTATGTACCGTACTATTGAAGTGCCATAAAGGTCTCAAACTCTTATATTGTTGTAAATATGCAAAACTACAATAAAAAGTGTAAAAGGGGGGGGGGGGGGGAAGAAATTGTAAGGTAGCTCCACACACTCCTATATCCTGCCACTACCAGGCGTTTTTGATAAAAGCCCTTCCGGCCAAAAACCTTCTAATTGGTCTAGCTCTCTTTTGCTCTTACATGCACCTGTGGAGATTTGTCTACTGGTAAATTAAGTTTTCACCCTTGCATAAAATCTGTGGTGAGCTGTGGATTTATCTAAAGGCCTGTAGTATAGCACTCCGTGGAAAATTTTCTCCTCCAATGATCAAATATACTCTTTGCCGAATCTGAGTAATCCCTGCTATAGGAGTTTTTACCGTGTAAAATTACAGCACCTAGCATGACCCACAGGTGACATGACTCCGTTCACGTCATCTGTGGAGTGGTTCTTTTTACTGTTCTCCTCTAGACCACCCTGATTTCTTCAAGCTGTGTCTACCCTTTAAGTTTTCCACCCAGACATATTTGACTGTTTTACTTTTGTAGAAGATTTTCCCTCTGTACGAAGACAAGCTCATCCCAGTGCCATACATTGTCCCTAAATATATAGGCATAAGCTGTTGCCTAAAAATAGCACTATACAGTATACTTGACCTCCTTAAAATAAAAATAATTTGCAAAATGCTGCAAGAAACATATACCATGTTCAAACCCTCTGATTCAGTATAACCAGTGTTGGAACAGATCACACTACTAAACCCTCTAGAGCAGTACAGAGATTCCTCAACATACAGTCTTAATTGGTTCCAGGATGACCATTGATTGGTTATCCTGGTAAATGGTTCAGAGGCCTTAAAATGTCATAATGAAAAATAGAGATTAAAGAAAACTAAGCAGATATCTAATACAGATAAAGAAAATCCTGACATATAACAGAAAGAGCTGTTGGAAGCTAGAAATCATTTTCTGTGTTGAGGATAGGAACTACTTTGTGTCATGTACTTAATACGTAATGTAACAGAAAAAAGGAAATGTGGCCGCTCTCCTATGATACCCATAAGGAGCTATTCATCCTGGTACATGTAAAGAGTACTACAAGACGCATTGTACCACACTTTAGAGAGGCGCTACTAGATCACCAATCACTGGATGCAGTTTATGTTAACTACCATTGTATGTTTAAAATAGTCTCCTGAAGTCATTGTATTCTAAATGGTACGCTGTATTTGGATAGTTTTTTTTGCTCTTCAGGACAGAAAACCCAAATATAATAACAAGCAAAAAGATAATCACCAAAAACGGATAATTATAAGGGCCCGTCCCCACGGCAAGAGTTTTCAGTCCGTTTTACAGACCGTTTTCAGATATGGAAGCTGTTTATAAACCAATTTAGAACATGTTAATTCTTCCGCCCGGTTTTTAGGCAGAACATGGACATGTGGGTGTGGAGGTTGACGGCTTAAATCCAAAAACCGCGGACAAAAGCCCCCATGTGCCAAAAAGACAAAATACCCGTCGGAAAATCCGACCGGTATTTTGTCTTTGCCATGGGAATGCACTCTTAGGCTATGTTCACACAGCTTAAAATGGGACGTATTTCAGTACGAAATACCGCACAGTAATGCGCAAAATATGGCTGGAATACGTCCTAGTAACTACGGTAATCCACAGTTCTCATAGAGTTTATGAACGTTTTAGGATTTGGCTTTCAGTGAGGATTTTTTTTTTTGGTCCAATGCTATGTATACCGAGCCTTAGAAGTACAGGTCTGTTCTACTGAGAAATTGCCAGTAACGCCACGATGGCAGTTTTCTATACCATTAAAAGTCAGTTGGAAACTGGAGGAGAGAGTGACAGAATGAGGTCTGGCAGACCAAAGGCCACTACAAAGTTAGTTGATAAGTTTCTGAGAGTCAGTAGTTTGTGTGATCGGTGCCTCACAGCTCAATCTTCAAGCACAGCTTAGTACAGCAAAAAGTAAACAAGTTTTCATTTCAACTATGAGGAGAAGCCTTCTGTCTGTAGGCTTGACAGGACAAGTATCTGTAAGAAAACCACAGGTAAGATGGCAAAAAAAGTAACTTGCATGTGCCAAGCAAGATCTTCACTATTGATGAGTGAAAGAACATATTCTGGGCTGATAAATCAAAATTTTACAACTTTACAGAGTTTTCTTTGTAAATCCTCAAATAAGTGAAAGGATGTTTCCTTAATGGGTCACACTAACTATCTTAAATAGAGGAGAAAGTGTGATGTCTTGGGCTCTTTGGCTGGATCCAGGGTTGGCCATTTAAAAATGATGACTGGCTCACTATAAAAAAAGGGCTGCCACAGCATTTTGATGCACCACGTGATACCCTCTGGTGTACACCTAGTTGGTTTATATTACAGCAAGACCATGGTCTCTCCTGGGTTATGTCAGAACTACTTAAGAAGATGATAGATAGCTGACCAGTTTTAAAGACTAGAATTGCCTGCAGAGTCTTCAAACTTGAAGGGGTTGTCTCACTGCATTGATTCATCATACCTCAATCTGGTTTTCTTGGTTTCATTTTTGAGTTTAGTGTTTACTGGCATTACTGGCCTGCATTAAAGGGAATCTGTCGACATTTCTTCTTTTTACTTCAAGACCCTGATCCATATTCTTCTTCTTAGCTGTTTTTATTTTCTGATTGCAGATTTATCAGTTCAGTCATCTATATATAATTGTGGGGAGAGCGTTCTTCCCTGCACTGCTTTAACAGCAGTCAGAGAGATGATATATAGCAGCTTCATGCACATAGGAGCCTGCAAACAGGATCGGTACCATTGACTTCTATAGGAGTGTTTTCTAGGCATGTGCTGTGACCTGGGAAGAAGTCAGTGTGCAGGGAGGGCGAGAGGGTAAACTGTGACATCTCCTATTGTGAATGATGAATCCTGTGTTATCTATACACATTGGTGTAACCCTGCTTTTCCTGATAATGTGCAGACTACTGAAAATCTCTCTACACAGAACAGGAAGTGTCAGACTATTATTAGGCCTGGCGACCAAAGTGAAAACTGCAATACTTAAGAATTATTAAAAAAATATTGAAAGTGATATGGATAATAAAAAAAAAATAACCAAGAATTCCTAAAAAATGTTTTATATAAAAACACGAGTTAAATAAGAAGTCATTTTTTGATGACACATTCCCTTTAATGATGAAGACACCAGGTCTGTAGCTATAGCGATCAGTGCTCGCAGCCTGTCAGGAGAGGTCAAACAGGTCTGTAGCTGTAGCGACCTGAGGAACTGATGCAGCCCGAACAAGAGGGGATATTTAGAAATAGGTAGGACACTGTTAATGAACACATATTGCAAAGCGACTTGTTTTTGCAAGATCTTTAACATAAAAAAAAATCCTTGTAATGAGACAACCCCTTTAACCTCATTGAGCTTGTTTGGAATGAACTGGATAGAAGGGTGAAAACGAAGAAACCTAGAAGTGCAGCACATCTGTGGGAACCTCTGCAACAATGTTGGAAAGAAATTTCTGAACAATATCTGAGTGCAATTGTAGAAACTTTGCCTTGATTGTTAAGGCTGCGTCTACACATCAGTGTAAAATATTGGTCATATTCGAATTAGAACCCGACCAGTACTTTGCAGTCTGCTTTCTTCTTTTGCCTGTGGCCAGTATTTTATCGTCTTTTGAGTGGTTTTGGGGGACGGTTCTGTCCGCAGGTTTGCGGATTCGCCCGTCTCTCTTTAACCATTCAATAGCACACCTTCCGTCTGAAAACTGGGGCGGAAGATTGTGCATGGCCTAAGTTTTTCGGAATGTCCGCAGTGCGAGTCCGCCCAGTAGAAAACCCTGTAGTGTAGACTATCAACTTCTACAGGGATGGTTGATAGTCTGACGGTCTGAAAAATTGATTGAAAATCCTTACCGTGTGGATGTACCCTAAACCATTCCTGTCAAGACATAGCCTAAAGCTGTTAGATCAGCCAAGATGGAGACTCAGAAGAGTCAAAATCCTAGGTTGTTGAAACAGTTAATCGATTGTTTCTATAAATCTTTATTTAATTTCAAAGTAGGTTTGAAACATTAAATTATAAGTATCAATAAAAACTGGAAGTGTTGTGGTGTGTTAAAACATTTGACCGTTATTGTATTTAGTTATATTTATTTTCCTCTTTGGTTTAAAAGTTTCTATATGTGTGTATTTGCAATAAAATGTTATCCTTAAAACATTCTCCTATTTCCAAATCAATAATAGGCAGGTTTTATATATTTTACAACTACATATAACATAGGCTTGATGTGGAGCAGCAGTGTGCTATTTATCCACCTTGCAAATACAACCATTCTAGTACTTGGCAGCTTATGATCACAAGATTTATTAAAAACAGAAAACATTTGACCCACAGTCATAAAATCATTTTCTAATACAAATGTAATTAGCATTAAACAGCGCTAAAGTTCACGCTGTCTTCATGATCTTGGCAGTGTCCCAAAGAGAACAAGGTAACGTTAAGGTAACAAGGTAAAGTTAAGTATATGTATGTGTACATATGGGGACAGGTGGAGGAGAATGGCAGCATGAGACGTTATAGGGTGTTGGATGCCTGTAACCAGGCAGTCACAAATGTGCATGGGAGCTGTAGATTCAAAACGGAAGAAAGTTTTTAATCAAAACCATTTAGAAGGCTACTTCATTTATATTTTTGAAACATGGAAGCAGTAACTTATTGAGCTCATACAGCATCAGCAAGTCAAATCTCACAAAACACCTTAATCAATAAACAAAATAGGGGATATACAGTCATGGCTGTCTTAACAGCATTATGAGCCCCTGGGCAGAGCTGTGCACTGGACCTCTCAACCAACACAACCACTCACAGGAACAAATATATACATTATCGATAACAAATTTATAACCTACAACACTTCCATATAGAAACCACAAAGAGATGAGACACCAGCTCGGGAATAACTTACAACCCTGCCATATAGAGACCACATAGTGGTCAGACACCAGCTCGGGTATAACCTACAGCAGAGCCACATAGGTACCACATAGAGGTCAGACACCAGCTTGGATTACCACAACATAATGAAGAATACAGCACTGACCCAACACAGAAGCCAAATAATCCCTGACTCCAGGGACTCAAAAGAAACGTTGTCTTTTTCCATTTTCTTCTCCATTCGACACACACTGCCATCACGACTTCTCCCAGTGATCACTTGTCCCTGCAGAATTTAACGTACAAACATCTTAGACTTTTCACTTTAGCAGCACTTCTCTACCAATTCCTACCTCTGTTATGGATGCTCCCCATTAAGTAAGTATGTAGTAATGTTGCCCCCTGTAGGTAGGTACACAGTCACCTGTTGGTAGATGCGGCCGCTCAGAGTTAACGTGCTAGCTTTGGGAGCTAGTTTTCGGCATGTTGTCATCACACCGCTTACACCAGAATGTGTTCCAGGCTCCTCCTAGGCTGGAAGCTTGCTGCCTAGGAAATACAGCGACGGCGCTTAAAGATGCGGGGGGCGGGAGGTCCTGCATAAAGACATGCCGCCCAGTCCTGCTGTAGGGGCTGACTTGCGCAACTGGACAGGGTAGGTGGCTGCCCAGGAGACCGCTGTGTGCTCATGGGGCCCCCAGGTATCCACCTACTCTGCCCAATGGAAAAGCAGATTCTGCATACAGTACCACCCCTCATCATCTAGTAATGAGCAGAAAGGGTTAATCCGGTATATCACACTCGCAGTAAATCAACTTTCATCACTGAGTACCACTGTTCCCTTGTCCAGCACATATACAGCATTCTCACAACAAATTTGGGGTTTTGGTTGAAATGGGCTAAGGAGCATCTACACTGGACAAGGGACCAGTGATCCTCAGTGATGAAAGCTGATTCACTTTGAGTATAATGTACAAGATTTACCCTTTCTTTTCATTACAAGATGAGTGGTGTTTTTTTATGTGCACTATTTAGTGTCTTGATGAAGGTGTTTTCTGATATTTGTCTTAAGCTGTGGGAGCTCAGTGACTTATTGCATTCGTGAATCAAAAGTATAAATGAAGTGGCCTCCTAAATGGTTTTAACTAAAAACTTTCTTCTGATTTGAATCTTTAGCTCCTATGCACATCAGTGTGACTCCATTGTTACAAGCAATTAACAACAAAAGCAAAAAAGAGGAAAAACGGTCTTAAAATGTAACTTTTATTAGTAATACATTAAAAATCGTCAGACATAATCTCTCAACCAACCTTAGTGTCGCTGACAGGAACGCCCTTTTCGGGGCGACAACCCTGTTTTTGTTTAATTAAGAGTGTAATAGAACTGTATAGGGCCATATCGGTACTATATACCTTGGGTCCCGCTATAGGTATTTGTATGTTTTGGTTGAGAGATTACATCTGACGATTTTTAATGAATTCCTATTAAAAGTTAAATTTTAGGACTTTTTCCTCTTTTTTTTGCTTTTGTTGTTTATTGTGTCAAGAGGCATATTTTTTCCTTGCTTTAAAACAGTTAGAGCTTGTCCCCACGGCACAGGTTTAGAAAACAGTCTGCAAACCGGGCCTCTATGGAAAACCCACGCAACAGTCCCCACTGCACGTTTTTTCCGCCCGGTGGCTTTTCAGACCGCAGATGGTCCGAAAAACATAGAACATGTTCATTCTTCCAACCGGTTTTCGGACAGAAGATGAATATGTCTATGTGAAGGGGGAGGGTTTTTCTCCGCAAACCGTGGAGAAAAGCCATCCCCCGGCAGCCTTGTGCACCGCCTGAGAACAGTGCAAATACCGGTCGGGCTTCCGACCAGTATTTGCACTGTGCCGTGTGAACAGCCCCTTAGGAGGGTTTTCACTTTTTTGTACAGGCAATTAAGACCCTATAAAGTCTTTGCTTTCCTTCACACGTAACGTTTGGAATTTAGGCTAACGCTGCACAAGTATGGTGGTGGCAGCATCATGCTATGGGGATGTTTTGCTTCAGCGGGGATTGGGAAGCTGGTCAGGGTTAATGGGAAGATGAATGGCGCTAAGTACTGGACAATCCTGGAGGAAAACCTGTTAGAGGCTGCAAAAGACTTGACTGGGGCATAGGTTCACCTTCCAGCAGGACAACAACCCTAACCATACAGACAAAGCTACAATGGATTGGTTTAAATCAATGCATTTTCATTTGTTAAAATCGCCCAGTCCGGACCTAAAGAATATGTACCATTATTTAAAATTGCTGTTCACAAATGTATGCCCACCAATCTAATTGAGCTAGATATATTTTGCAAATAAGAATGGGCAAAAATTCCAGCCTCTAGATGTGAAAAGCTGGTAGAGATATACCCCAGCAGACTGTAGCTGTCAATGGTCCTACAACATATGGGCTGAATCTATATTTGCACACAGCATGAAATATTCCAGTTGCTATTTTTTATTCGTTATAGTGGAATGCGTTGAGAACAATAAAACCTAAAAATGATCAATGAAAACTAAAATTAATATCCCATGGAGATTTAGATTTGAAATTATACTCAATCAAAGTGGAAAATCTAATTTCAGGCTGATTCAATTTTAGGGTATGTTCACACGGCTTATTTTCAGGTGTAATTGCGTGAGTATTTCTCTGTGCTTAATATGCGGCGAAATGTGCTCTGTAATTATGGTAATTCAGAACTCTCGCAGAGCTATGGATTAAGTGTGGGGCCCCCCCAGACGTACAATATGATTGTATTGTACGCGCAGGAGAAGAATTGACATGTCAATTGTTAGCGGCGAATACACGTCGCTGACAATGCATGTCAATGGGGCCGGCAACTGTCCTCCTCTCCCCCCCCCCCCGTACATATTCAGCACGTGGTTCCAAAACACCCGGTGAATTGCGGCACATACTATACACGCCACAATACGCCGTGTGAACATACCCTTAGTGGAAATGCCTCGGGCCCAGGAAATGAGGCTCATTAGTGTGTGTGGCCTTCACCTGTCTGTATGACCTCCCTACAATGCCTGGACATGCTCCTGATGTTCCCCTGATGGTTCTCCTCCCAGTTCTGGACTGGATTAAAGAATCAGTCAACTCCTGGATAGTCTGTGGTGCAACGTGGCATGGATGGAACAAGACCTGATGTGCTTGATTAGCTTCAGATCTGGTCAAAGGGTAGGCCAGTCAATAGCATCAACGCTTTAATCATGCAGGAACTACTGACACACTTCAGCCACATGGGGCCTAACTTTGTTATGCATCAGAAGGAGCCCAGGGCACACTGCACCTGCATATGGTCTCGCAATGGGTCTGAGGATCTCATCCCGGCACCTAACGGAAATCAGGGTACCTCTGTGCAACCTTCCAAAGAAATGCCTCCCCACACCACTACTGGCCCACTGCTAAACCTGTCATGCTGGAGGATCTTGCAGGCAGCAGAACGTTCTCCACATGGTCTCCAGTCAGGTCTATCTTGTGCTCAGTGTAAACCTGGCACAGGATGTCAATGTCGAATCTGCCAATCTTGATGTTCTCTGGCAAATGCCAATCGCCATGCACATTGTTGAGCTTTAAGTACAACACCGATTTGTGGACTTTGGAGTCTTTCTGACAGTTTGAGCAGACACATGGATATTAGTCTAATACATAAATCAGTGGCACACTAAAGACTAAGTAAAACCTCAAGTTATATAGGAATATAGGAAATGCTTTACAGCTAAGGAAAATATGAAAAACCTGGGACTCTTAGTTTACAGTATTTGATCAAAGATTGTATTAAGCTCACCTCCCAACACGTCAAGGGGTTCCCAGAGCAGGTGAGTCCCTACACTAAAACATGTTACCTTGCTAGGAGTCCATTCAGACACATGGATATTAGTGGCCTGCTAGAGGGCTCTGGTACTGCTCTTCCTGTTCCTGCTTGCACAAAAGAAAGTAGCAGTTCTGCTGCTGGTATGTTGCCATCCTACAGCCCCCTTCACATCCTCTTAGGCAGTGTTCACACGGCTTATTCAAGCCGTAATTGCGGGACGGTGATCGCCCGCAATTACGGCTTGAATAAGGGGCGGGACGGGGGCGCGGTGGGGGAGCTGCCCGCCGGCCCCATAGACATTGCATTATTCACGGCATGTACGCGCCGTAAATAATGTGCATTTCACTTTCTCTCCCCCTTCCCCCCGCTCGGCAGATTCGCGGTGAGGAGCGACGGAATCCGCAGTTCTCTATGAGAACTGTGAATTACCGTAATGACAGGGACGGATTGGAGCCGTACTGCAGCGCGAATATGGCGCGCAGTACGGCTCCAATCAGTCCCAAAATAAGCCTTAGTGTACTGCCATGTTTCCTCGTCTCTGCTCCATGCTCTGGACACTACTGTTAACTAAATGGTCTATTATCCACATTTGTCAGAGCAGCATGAGCTATTAAGACCTTTTGTTAGTTTATTAATTTCCTTAATTTAATCTTTTTACAATGATGTCCATATACATTTTAGGTACATTTCATCATTGTTAAACCATAAAAGTATAGAAAAACTGTGGTATACTTAGACTTTTTTCTGTGGAATCATCCATCAGTTTCTATTGGTCTATATGAAACTCCATTCTGGAATAGTGAGGAGCTTCCTAGCAATGAGCATGATGCACACCTGGGCTGTGACTTATGAAAGCGTCTTAATGAAAATATTCCTAACTATCTTTAATTAGAAAAGTCTGCTTGTTTTGTCTAGGGAATAATCTTTATAGAAGAACAAAATGGCCGCCGGGCTAATTCCTCAGCAGAAACCTGTCCTACAGGAAGTAGGACAGACTCTAAGTTACTTCATGGTTAGGCTGACTGACATCACTGAGTATGTGCTGTGCTCAGTCAGCCTGACAGACTTGTGTATTGAGGCACGGCTCTGCAGAGTAGAAAGGAGACTGAGAGCTGTAAACACGCACACACGCACACGTTCAGCTGGGAGGAATTAGACTGTTGTGGAAACTGTAGCTCCGCCCACTAGTCCAGAGAGGAGAAAGATCCAACATGGCGATAATATGAGCTATAACGGCGTCTGTAAAGGCATGTTCACACGGCTTATAATGGGCCGTATTTCGGTCCGTAATTACGTGCCGAAGTGCACCAATTAACGGGCCGAAAACGGCCCCAAATTCATTACGGTAATTCACAGTTCTACAAAAGAGAACTATGGATTACGTCTCTTCTCCCCGCCCGGCGAAGCCGCCGGGCGGGGAGATAATTGACATGTCACTTTCTAGCGGCGTATACGCGCCGCTAGCAGTGATCGCCGGCCCATAGACTAAGTGCCGGCCCCCTGCTTACTCCCCCGCCCCCCGCCCCGCCCCCGTTTCCCCACGGCGTAATTGCGGGAACGTAATACGTCCCGCAATTAAGCCGTGTGAACATAGCCTTAGTCGTTCATGCACTGGATGTGACACAGATTTACTGCTCATCTATTCCTACACTGTTATTTTTTTGTGTTTCTCACACAACCCATTTAAGCATGTGTATTACATCAATAAAGTGGTAAATCCCCAGGTCCAGATGGCATACACCCACGTGTCCTAAGAGAGTTAAGTGAAGTCATAGATAGGCCCCTATTCTTAATATTCATGGACTGTCTAATAACGGGGTATGTCCCAAAGATTGGCGCATAGCAAATGTGGTGCCAATATTCAAAAAGGGCAAAAAGTGATCCAGGAAACTATAGGCCAGTAAGCTTAACCTTGTTGTGGGTAAAATGTTTGAAGGTTTTCTCAGAGATGCTATCCGGGAGTATCTCACTGAAAATAAATGTATAACGCCGTTCCAGCATGGGTTCATGAAGGATCGGTCCTGTCAGACTAATCTCATAAAGCTTCTATGAGGAAGTCCGTGCTAGCTGGATCGGGGTGAGGCAGTGGATGTCATATGTCTAGATTTTCTAAAGCATTTGATACGGTGCCACATAAAAGGTGGTAAATAAAATGAGAATGCTTGGACTTGGGGAAAATTGGGGCAAGTGGTAAGTAACTGGCTCACTGATAGAAAACAAAGGGTATAATAAACGGTATACATACTCAGACTGGATCGCTGTTACCTAGTGGGGTACCACAAGGTCAGTATTGGGGCCCTATCCTCTAACATTTTCATTAATGATCTTACACAGGGAATACACAGTAGAATATTCGATCTTTGCAGACGTTTACTAAGCTCTGTAAAGTAATCAACACAATAGAGGATAATATGTTATTACAAGGGATCGGGAAATAAGTTGGAGGCCTGGGCAGGAAATGGCGATGAGGTTTAACACTGATAAATGCAAGGTTATGCACATGGGGAAAGAGAAATCCATTACATGATTACATGTTAAATGGAAAAACACTGGGTAAAAGTGACATGGAGAAGGACTTGGGAATCCTGGTGGACAGTAAACTTAATTGTAGCAGCCAGTGTCAGGCAGCAGGCAGCCAAAGCAAATAGGATCATGGGGTGCATTAAAAGGTGCATAGATGCACATGATGAGAACATTATTCTCCCCTTATGCAAGTCATGGTTTGACCACACATGGAATATTGGTACAGTTTTTTGGGGACCCAGTGCACAGGAAAGACATTGTAGAGCTTGAACAGGTACAAAGGCGGGCAACAAAAATAATAAAAAAGGGCTGGGGGGACTTTTCAGTACACAGAAAGATTGGCAAGATTAGGGTTATTTTTTTTTAGAGAAAAGAAGGCTTCGGGGGACATAATAAATATGTTTTAAATACATCAAAGGTCAATATAGAGATCTCTCCCCAAAATTTTTTATACACCCGGGCTGTATCTAGAACAAGGGGGCATCCTTTACATCTTAGGAACGAAAGTTTTCTACATAAACATAGAAAGGGATTCTTTAACTGGGAAAGCAGTGAGACTATGGGATTCTCTGCAAGGGACTTGTCATGGTGAATTCAATAACAGAGTTCAAAAAGGGTTTGATGCATTTCGGAGCGTAATAATATAACAAGTTACAGTGACTAGGATTCAGGAGAGGGGTCATTGATCCCAGGGATTTTTTCTGATTGCCAGATTGGATTCAGGAAGGAATTTTTTCCCTAAAATGAGGCAATTGGCTTCTACCTCATTGGGGGTTTTTTGCCTTCCTCTGGATCAACACCTAGCACAACAGGCTGAACTAGATGGACAACTTGTGTTTTTTTAGCCTTACAAACTATGAAACTATGAAACCCATTTAAGCATGTGTATTACATCAATAAAGTGGTTTAACTACCTCCCTTATTTAAACACCTATGTAAATATTCAATATATACAAAAGCAATACATAAAACTGTCATGTTCACAGAAAAATTACAGAAATACTTTAAGGATAAGATTTTCATTAAGACCTTTGGGCAATAGCAATTGCATAGTGGTAATCCAATATGCCTCTCATAGGAATTCCTACAGTCTATCTGCTCTAGTACACACTAAGGGTATGTTCACACTGCTTATTTTCAGGCGTAATTGCGTATTTTACTGCGTATTTGCACTTAATACGCGGAGAGATGTGCGCCGCAATTACGGTAATCCATAACTCTTATAGAGAACTGTGGATTACTCCTCGCCCCCCCTCCCACTAACACCTACAATACAATTGTATTGTATGCGCGGGGAGATAAGTGACATGTCAATTATTTGCAGTGATTACGCGCCACGAGTAATGCATGTCAATGGGGCAGGCGGGTTCATGCACTGGATGTGACATATATTTACTGCTCATCTATTCCTACACTGTTATTTTTTTTGTGTTTCTCACACTACCCATTTAAGCATGTGTATTACATCAATAAAGTGGTTTAACTACCTCACTTATTTAAACACCTTATTGTACGCGCGTGGAGATAAGTGACATGTCAATTATTTGCAGCGATTACGCGCCGTGAGTAATGCATGTCAATGGGGCACGCGGGCTGCTGGCCCCCCCGTGCTTTGGAAATACGTGCTGATCACCATGACTCCCAAAACACCTGGCGTATTGTAACGCGTACTGTATACGCTGAAATTATGGGGTATGAACCTAAGGGTGCTTTCACACAGGGCAGTTTTGATGCAGTTTTAACTGCGTGCCAATTAAACTGCTTTTATTACCACAAGCTTCTTTCAGTTGTCTAAATTGTTCAGAAAGGTGTTTCAAGTAAGTTATCTTTTAATGTTGGTAAAGTCTTGTGGATACAAACACACTAATTCACTACACACTTTCAAAACTTTTTAGATAAGTTAAATAAGCTTGCGGTTAATAATGCAGTTTAATTGGAGCGTGTTTAAACCTGCATCAAAACTGCCCTGTGTGAAAGCACCCCAACAACATTCTGATACCCCGGGTCCTGCTTCTAAGAAATGACTTGTCAGTGTATTTTCACCAAAGTTACTCTTCTGTTCCAACCCTTCCTTCATTCTTCGTATCTCTGTAACACTTTTTGATTAAATAAACGAATTGCTGACCTACGTTCATTAATGCGAATCCGATCAGCCCTATTTGGCCTATATAAATGTTTTCACATGGACATTTTTATTAAAAATACGTGTGTGCTGTTGCATGTGAAAAAACCTTTAATTTTTATTTGTGTACCTTTTCGCGGGTGACTACTACTGGGGCCATTATTACCATTAGGGTATCGCTCAAAGCTCTTACTTTAAAGGAGTTGTCTCATTACAAGCTTTCAGCCTACTTCAGTGTGCCTGGCAGTTGATTTGAGGGGCGGGCTTCTTGTCTGCCTCTTCTCCTCCCTCTTCCCCCCCACTTCCCTCAGCACACAGAAAGCTCTCCTCCTTAACTTCTATACATGGGGGGGGTTTGCTGCCAGAGTTAACCCTGTGTGTGCCTGCCTAGGTCTGCTGCAGCTCTTGCTGCTCGTCTCCACAGTCAGGAGACAGGAGAGGGCTGATCTATGAGTGTGGAGCAAGTGTTCCTATACCCCCTGATTAGCATACAAATCTGCACATCTCCAGCAACAAACAGACCCTGTCAGAACAGACACAGGGCAGCTGTGAAGTGAGTTACTATAATCACGATGTGTCACTAGTACACCAGAGCATGAACCCTTCACATGCCCCCTGATCTGTATAGTATTAGTATAGTTACAGCTCACAGACACATCATGATTATAGTAACACACAGGGTCACTGCTGTCACATCTATCTGTGTAGAGAACAGGAGGAAGCAGGCACACACAGGGTTAATCCAGGCAGCAGGCCACAGAAGCCAGAGACCTCCCCCTCCCTCCACTACAGAAGCATTCTGTGCGGGAGGGGCTCTCTGCTCCAACCTGTATTCAGAGGCTGATGAGTCCTACAGACCTGACAGCCAGTGAGATAAGTATCAACAGGTCGGCTGCTATAGAGATTTGAGAAGCTGATGTACTCCTACTAACAGGGCTTACTCAAAATCAGTAGGACATTTGTAATGAACATATATTGCAAAGCTGCTTGTTTTTAAGGATCTTTTCATTAAAACCCAATCATTGTAGCGAGACAACCCCTTTAAGGCTAAGATTTTCATTATTTCTGTAATTTTTCTGTGCACATGACTATTTTATGTATTGCTTTTATATATTGAGTATTTTGTTTTTGATTGAGTTATTTAAAGCACTCTATTGACTCAATATGCATGCTTGAGAGAGAAGAGTTAGGGCGCGTCCCCACAGGACAAATACCGGTTGGTTTATCCGACCGGTATTTGCACTGTTTTCGGGACGTGCACACGGCTGCAGGGGAATGGTTTATCTCCGCAGTTAGCGGAGAAAAGCCCTCCCAGCATCACATGACCTGTTCATATTCGGTCTAAAAAAACGGGCGGAAGAATGAACATGTTCTATGGTTTTCGGACAGCTGGCAGCCCGAAAAACCGCCAGGCGGAGAACTCGTGCGCTGGGGACCGCTGCGCGGGTGTTCCAGAGCAGTCCATTTTAAAGTTTGTCAGCCGGTTTGCAGACTGTTTTAAAACCGAAAACAGTCTGTAAAACCGGCTGCGTACCCGTGCCGTGGGGACAAGCCCTTAATCCCATTTAAACGTCGCAGCCCAAGTGTGCATGATGCTGATCGTTAGGAGTTTTCTCATTATCCCAGAGTGGAGTTTCATATGGCCCGATAGAAACTGATGGACGATTCCACAGAGAAAAGTAGAAGTCTACCACAGCTTTTCTATACTTTTATGGTTCGAGTGATGAAATGTGCTTAAATTTATATGTATATCATCGTGAAAAGAATAGAAAATTAGTGAGTTAATGAAATGTCTTAATAGCTCATAATGCTCTGACAAATGTGGATAGTAGAGGGAAGTTCTATTATAGACTGTTGCTGGTGGTGTACTATTTACAGTTTTCATAAATAGTTGGATACTGACATATCAACCCCTTAGCCAACTGCTTGAAAAATATTTAATGACCAGCCAATTTTTGTTGTTTTTGCCTCCTTGCATTTCCACAGTTGTAACTCTTTTATCTTTTTTTAAGTGACAGTTATATGAGGACTTGTTTTATGCAGGAGAAGTTGTATTATTGGGGGGCATAGTTTAAAGGGGTTTTATCATTTCATTAAATGGTCTTCAGAATAAGGGGACAGTGAAAATCAGCAGCTCTGCAATTGGATGTCATTAGCAAAGTTGTCTTGTATTCACAGTTTTCCTTATCTTCTGTTGACACTGCTCTCCAGTGCTGGTCGGATCCCTCCTCCTTGCATTTCAGTAGCTGAGAGCTCATTTACATTCTGTACAGCCCCTGGTCGTATTGGAGTGAGCATTCCTGTGTCTCTCACTCAGAGTAAGGGACCGGCACAATTTCACTTTACACAGCCAGAAGAAACAGAATTACACTGAAGGGCCTTCACAATCAGGAAACAGCACAATTTGTGTCGATCCCTGCCTGACTCAGAGTTAGGGGCCATAGCATTTTCTCTCTTCACACACAGCAGAAACAGACTGTAGCAGATTCTACAGTGAGAAAACATAACAGTTTTGTCCAGGTGCCTAACTCTCCTGCATAGAAGGGAGATCTGTGCTGTTCATAGAAAGCTGGATTCAACTGTAACACATTTCCAGCTGTGAGAGGAGAGATCAGTGCTCAGTCTAGATTGAATGCAGCCTGTGGTATGTATACAGCTCTTACAAAATAAGACTGCATAGGGAGAGACACAGTGGACTCAGACAGAGAGGGGAGGGGGGAGTCTCGGGAGCCAGCAGGAACAATGAAGGGGGGGGGATGATGTCACCCAGCTGGGAGGGGAAGAAACGCCCCTGAATTTCTAGAGTTGAGAAGCTGAGCAGTATGAATCAGCCGAACTAAGGAAGCGATACATCCCCTTTAACTTGACAAATTACTGCAGAATGTTTTGTATGTATTTATCTATTTTTTACACCATTCACATTTTACACTAAATAACCTAATTGGTGAATTCTACAGGTTATTATGGTCGTGTAAATACCTAATGTGTGTGGGTTTTCTTTGTGTGTAATTTATGCACTATTTTTTTTTCTTCTATGCAGTTTTAGGTTTACTTTTTTTTTTTAAATCCCTTTAAGAGATACCTATTGTACATTTTTATTTCTTTTTTTACAGTAATCACATATTAATGTATGCTAACACATTACAATATGTGTTGCCCTGACTACAGGCTGCCTATACAGACAGCCCCGGTGCTATGCTAGAACCCCAGGGCTTACTGTACAGATGTTTCTCGAACTCCTTTGGGTCACCGGGTGTCTTGATCACCCGATGAACAGGGGGATGCTCTTAATTATGCTGTGGTCAGATCAATTATGCTGGGAGATCAGAGGGGTTTTGTGGCTGTGATCCTCAAAACTCCCTGATTCTGCAGTGACGTCTTTTGATGTTGCTGCAGAAGAATGAACTGCAACATCTGCTGTCAAAAGACGGTCTGATGTTAAGTGGTTAAAGACTGCTAACTTTCTTTCCACAGCTAGCATTGATGTGCCATCCTGGATGAGCTGCACTACCTGAGGAATGTCTGTGGTTTGTAGTGTAAGAAATATGATGTGGAAATAATGACAAGATAACAGATCTATGATTACCGTCAGTAGTTTGTTGTGCATTGACGGTCCTTATCAATCTAAATAAAATCCTGGCTTATAATTGAATGCATCTAAGTTCAATAAGAAATCTTATTTAAAGCAGGAATTCACAACAAACTTGGTTACATAGTTAAAATGGTTGAAAAAAGACATGTGTCCATCAAGTTCAACCAAGGGTGGAGAAAATGTGGGAGAAGGGAGGGAGACAAGGAGTTTAAGCCCAGCCTCCCCACTGGTGAATGCCCTGGAACCGACAAGGCAAGAACTAATCTGCTCCAGTGGAGACCCCATCTCTGACCACAGAACCCTCACCAGCCAGGATCCAGAATTTTACATAGCTACGTACGCATTCATATTCTTTAGTTTCAGGTAGTTATCTGCTTTTCTTGAAACTCTCTACTGTTCCTGCTGTGGCCAGCTCCTAAGATTTACAGTTATTACAGTGAAGAATGCTCTTCTCCTCTGGAAATTGAATCCTTTTTTTTCTCTAGGCAAAGGGAATGTACCTTTTGTCTTTTCAGGAGGCTTTACTTGAAATAATTTTTCCCCATACTTTTTGTAGGGACCAGTTATATAAATTAATCATGCCCCCCTCCCCACCCAAGCAGTCTTTTCTCAAGACTAAATAAGTAAAATTCTACTAACCTCCCTTCTAAGATGCTCCATTCCCCTTATAAGTTTGGTAACTCGTCTTTGCACTATTTATAAAAAGAAAGTGAAGATTTATTCACATTCCTCAAAGAATTATTACAAGTTACAGAAACATTAAAATATCAAAGTATATTTTACATAACTCCTTTTGACTGTATGTGTGTTGGATGTAAGATAGAAACCCTTCCATCATTTCTAAATAGAAACTGGCTGCTTCCACCTCATGGCAAGCACATGTAGTGTTCTTCTCCAAGGTTTGTTGACTCGGCCGCCGGGTTCCACACTTGACTTCCCCACAACCCTACCTAATATACCTTTCTCCATGCGGGTGTGACTCTGAAGTGGCTGATGCAATATTACTGTACCCTTTTTTGGAATACAGTTAAATATAACCGGCTCAGCCTCAATTCAACTCCACCTTTTTTGTCGTCATTGGCTAGTAGTCCCTAACCAGCTCTGGCCATCGCAGTCACCCAAAACGTCAATGCAAGCAACTTTATTTATAACTATGCATGCATGTGCGTGCAAATGATTGTATTTAATCTTGTGTGTGTTAGATAATCTCATCCTATCTATCTCTCTCTTCCATTGGTTCTTTCACATAGGGGAAAAAAAGTCACTATATTTACAGTTTGCAAGAAAATCCACAACTGTAGATTCAGGGCCGGGACAAGGCATTTTGGTGCCCTAGGCAAGTACAGCCAATGGCACCCCCCACACTAATTCCTCTCGCCCCTGCGCCAGGTCCTGTCACTAACTTTCTGCATATTCCACATAGCTCCAGTCCATCTCCTCAGCAGTCACTGCACAATGACAAATTAGCTTTTTCAAAATCGCTCCCCTCCATATGACAGTGTAATACATTACAAATAACAATCACCAAATAATCCACCTATACATGGAGCAAATATACCAGACGAATCAATGTTACTAAAAAACCCTCCTACAAAACCAAGACCCAAAACTATTACTACTTAAGGATCAAATAATCCTGCCAGACCCTGACCGAACGCGACCCCCACATGTGACTATCAGCTGTACACAGGCTCTGATTACATATACCACCGCCATACAGTGACCAGATAGTGGTAGATACTAGTTGTATGTAGATGCTCTGCAGACATAGAAGGGATTACACTGCGGTTACATTTAGTGACTCACCGGAGACATCATTTCTGATCAGCGTCGTTCACTTTCCCTTTTCTTCTCCATCCGGTTCATACCTTCATGCTGATTTCTCCC
Source organism: Phyllomedusa bahiana (assembly GCA_025379985.1). Classification (NCBI taxonomy): domain Eukaryota; kingdom Metazoa; phylum Chordata; class Amphibia; order Anura; family Hylidae; genus Phyllomedusa; species Phyllomedusa bahiana. The sequence goes on along the minus strand of JAODAL010003905.1, from coordinate 60,001 downwards.
GGCCAATACTCGTCCCTGCAGATTTGGACATAAATATCTTAGAATTCTCACATATCCAGCAACTCCTTCATTATAGGTATTGAAGTCCCCTCAGTCAGACAGGTATATACGTCCCCTCAAATAGGAAGCTATATAGGTCCCTGCAGTTAGGTATATATGTCCCCTCAATTAGGCAGGGATAAACAGGTCCCCATCAGTTCGGCAGGTACATAGATATGCCCTCTGTCAGGCAGGGATATATATATATAATATATATATATATATATATATATATATATATATATATATATATATATATATATATAATCTCCTCAGGCAGGTATGTAGATAATGTCCCATTAGAAAGGCAGTTATATAAATATAAGGTCACTCAGGCAGGTATATAGGGGCATTCATGCAGGTATATAGCTAGGGGCACTCACGCAGATATATAGGGGCACTCAGCAGGTAAAAATAACATTCATACTTACCTGCTTCCCGGGCACGCGCTCCTCTTCAGGCCACGCCTCCAGTGCCGGGACGCTCCTCGGGCCCACGGCCTATGATGGGCTGTGCGTCTGAGGAGAGGCAGCATCGCGATGACATCACTTCATCGCGATGCTGCCAGCTGAGCTGCACGGGGCCGCGGCGGGTCCTCAGCGCTATGAGGACCCCATGGCCCCGCTGTGTCGGACCGTGACTTACCGGAGGATCCAGCGATCCTCCAAGAGCCGGTCCGACACGGTCTGCGGGGCAGGGAGCGCTCACTGTCTGCTCCGCAGAAGCCCTCAAAGAGGCTGCCGGCGCTTCAGGCTCATGGCAGCGGCCTGGAGCCTTGCGAGGTTCGGGGCCCCTGCATGCGCCCCTAAGTGACAGGCAGAGGTAGGCGCCCTATGCGATCGCCTACCTCTGCCTACCCGTCGTCCTGGCCCTGTGTAGATTTATTGCAAATTCTGACTTGCCTAGTGAAGTTGTTAGGGAAAATCTCCAATAAATCTACAGTGTATCCGCAACGGATATTGACATGCTGTTGATTCTTTCTATAGTGTGGCTAAGATGTCTCAAAACCTCATCCACAGTTCTGCTAGTGTAATGTACTGCAGATTTTCTGCGCACACACATCTTATTGCAATAGAATAATTATTTGTGTTTTTCACTTGCTTTGGAAACACATTGTATATGGTAGACCATGTGTTCCCAAAGCAGACAAACCACTTAATTTTAGTCTTACAACCCACGAATTCTATAGTAACCAACCATTCTTTCTAGGAATCTTCATGTCCTGTGTTCAGCTGTGACATTTCCTTAGTTAGCTATGTTCTCTGCCTATGTGGTGAGCTTATGTCCTTCAAAATCCGATTCTTTGGAGGCCAGCACTTGGATCTTTTGCTTGACATTTTTGAGAATGTTGCTCCTTATCTGGCATCACTCTGTGCTGGGGTGTGTTTCTCACTGTTCTTGGAAAGGAAAACTATAATGACACTTGTAATTAAATCCAGCTTTTAGCACATGTTGCATAATCTGAATCGGGCTGAATAAAGTGCAAGCACAATTAATTGCAGTTACTAAGCCGTTCCCGTTATGAGTTCCATGGCCTTGATCACTCATGGAGGTTCATACTGACTATCTTTTTATTCATAATAATTGGCATTTCACTGTTGGTGAAGGAAGTGCAGATTTGTGGCTGGCATGAGCTGGGCTAATTAGCATGTCACTTCAGTTGCTTTGAAATGCTGATTACAAAGAGTTTGTGTGAGACTTTTTACCCCTATAAAGGCCCACACTGCTGGGGTTTTATTTTTTGGGGAAAAAAAATCCTGTACCCACTTGTACAGTCTCTAATGGCACTAGGATGGCAGCAGCTGTAGGGGTGGATAGAGGTGTATGTGTACATTTTAATTGTTTCGGCATTCCCAGACTGTACAGGTGTTCTTAACATCTTGATAGACTATTTTCAACAAGAATGTGCTGCTCTGAGTGCAGTGTCCAAGCACCTGACACCTTAGTCACATAACATTTATAGTGCAAAAACTTTTATTTCTGTCTTTTTATATTTCAAATGTTTACCAGAAATTCATAACTAGACATGATTTGTATTAAGTTTCGAATTGAGTCCATAAGGATCAGAAGTTTTTCAAGGGGTTGTCCCAACTTCTCAAACATTTTTTTAAAATGGTTCCAAATTATATGAAAAAACAACAATGTACTCGCTTATTTTTTATTTTATTGTCCATCACTGATCTAAACGCCAGCCATTGCTCTGGTGTTTTTTGTTTGGTCAGTCATGTGCCGATTTAGATGCAATTGATGGCCTCGACATTTTATTGAGATCAACTCTTGCATACAGTTCACATCCAGGGAAATTGTGTCATATGCTAAATAGGTGTAAACAAATACTAGAGTGAATACTCGAGCTTCAATTTTGGCTTGGCGGGGGATTTAAAGTGGCCCCAAATATATATTTTTTTTTGAGTGGAGATATTGGACAATTCCTTTTAACATGTTGGTTTAAGAAGGCACTAGAAAGTGTTTGGACAAATCTTCATCGATGTATCTCTTATGGAAACATGAAGATGCAAATATAGCGAAGCTTAACTTGACGCTTAATATATCACCAAACCTTGCACACTACCTTGCAGGACTACTTATCTCCCAGCTCTATCTAACATATGCAATATATGCCTCATTAACCCTTAAAGGGGTTGTCCAGTAAAAAGGTTATATTTAATTGGGTCCAGGGTGATCCAAAAAAGGAAAAAAAAATTACTTGCTCCTGATGATCCATTCCTATCTACTTAAAGGTTCTTGTCCTGACACACCAAAGGGGCTTGTACTCTATTGTATGTGAATGGAGGATGGGCATCTTTTCTGCAGAAGGACAAGAACCTCGAAGCTGAGAGAAGCCAATCTCATGGGAGCTTGGAAGAGATAAGAGGGGGACAACTAGGTAAATATTAGGTGGTTTATTTATTTTTTTTTTTTTTGGAACACCCTGACCTTTAATTTAATTTTTTTTTCCCCCTACGGGACAAACCCCTTTTAAAGCATGTGTTTTTTTTTTTTATTATATCTGATTGAAGCTCTTGCATTGGATAGCAGGAAACGCTAATTTTCTCGCCTTGCGTGACAATTGACTAATGTGCCTCGTTTGAGGAGGATGTGTAATGTTGTGTTGATGAAAATACCTGTGAAATGATTTCTTTAAATATCATATTATTTGAATATTTATTATTGAGCAAGATATTACAAAAATGACCTGAATGGTGTGTCACTTGCATAACAAAATAAATGGAGCTTCTGCCTTATCAGTTAAAATGAATGTGTTTTTTTTTTTTTTTTTTTTTCTCTAGAGCATTAGACTGAACATCTGTAATAAGCTTAAAGGGGTTTTCTCGCTTAAAGATAATGTCTCTAATGATGGGGAAGGTAAAAATAAGTGCTTCTGTAATTGGTTTGCTTTACCTAAGTCACTTAGCTATAGATGCACAGTTTAGCTCATATCTACTATACTATTTCTGCAGCAGCTGGTTGGGACATGCCCCATTTTCAGTGATTGGCTGGCTGACATTTCATTCATCTTGTTGGGACATGCCTCTGGACACGCCCCCTGAGCTGTGATTGTGCCTGTACACTCTCTGTGTTTACTCCCCTCTGAGCTGTGAGAAATGAGTTTCCTGAGATGGCGGTGTCTGTATGGTGAAGGCTGTCTCAGCTTCTCTCTATGTGATGGCTGTCCAGTGATAGTTGTATGTACTGAGTAACTGCTAGATTCACTCTCCCTTCATATAACACAGTCTTATACCCTGTGCTCCCCCCATATAATAGCCTAATACAGGCTGCTCTATCTCCTGCCTGATAACAGAGGGGGGGATGGAGATGGCAGAGAGCATTTCTCACATTTGCTTCATCAGTTCAGGCTGTGTGTGTATATCAGCAATTACACCAATGAAGGTAGTGGTTACAAGGAGCTTGTGCAGCCTGGAGCTGAGAACTCTGCCACCATGAAGCATGAGAACTCTGAACCAGGATCATGAGAACTGCAGCCAGAAGCAGGAGGTCTGCAAATTGGACGTCCTCCCCCTTCTGCTAACACAGAATGATGTCGCCAATCTTCAGTGAGGGGAGACACGCCTCCTGGCAGGAGAGGCATGCTCACTGAAAGGAGAGAGACTCCCTTGGATTTGAAAATGAAACTGATAGATTTTGCTATCATTTGCTTTAATCTTGAATTTAATCTTTCCAGTCAGTCCAGGATGTAGAGACCACAGACTTCATATCGGTTGCAATTTTTTTTTTTTTATATAGCTGAATATGTAGGAGGAAATCTTAAACTATGTCTAATCTAGCAATGTAAAAATGTGCTCCAAAGTCCGATGGCATTTTAACATTGCAGTACCGCGACTTTGCGCCATGAGCAGTGGTTGGTTTTCAGATTTCCCGCCAGCCCAGTATATGGGCTACACAGGAATCAGATGGGTATCTGGCAGAAGATAGAACATGTTTTATCTTCAGCACAGCGTCTTAAATAGAAAACCCCTGTAGTGTAGCCTACAGCACAGATTTTCTTTTGAAGTATACACAGTGCTGAGTACAGTTGGATTTTTGGTGGATTCAAAATACTAATTCCGCTGAAAATCTGATAAGACTCCAGTACTGTGTAGACATGGCCTTACAGTCCTTGCTAGACGTGCTGCTACTTACCAAGGGCAATATACTACTGAAGAATGATTTAATCATCCATTTTCCAGGCCATACAAATGTCTTTGTGCATATACAGTGAAGGAAATAATTATTTGATTGCTTGCTGATTTTGTAAGTTTGCCCACTGACAAAGATGTGAACAGTCTATAATATAAACTAGAATTTAAAGGGTAGGTTAATTTTAACATTGAGAGATAGAATATCCAAAATAAAATTCAGAAAATCATTGTATAAATTTTATAAACATTTTGCTGAGAGAAATAAGTATTTGATCCCCTAACAATCATTAAGAGTTCTGGCTCCTACAGACCAGTTAGACACTCCTAATCAACTCGTTATCTTCATTAAAGACAGCTGTCTTAAATAGTCACCTTTATAAAAGACTCCTGTCCACAGACTCAATCAGTCAGACTCTAACCTCTACAACATGGGCATGACCAAAGAGCTTTCTAAGGATGTCAGGGACAAGATCATAGATCTGCACAAGGTGGGAATAGGCTACAAAACCATTTTATTTTTCATATTCTCTCTCTCTCAATGTTAAAATTAACCTACCCTTAAAATTATCGACTGTTCATGTCTTTGTCAGTGGGCAAACTTACACAATCGGCAAGGAATCAAATAATAATTTCCTTTACTGTAGGCAACATTTTCTTTAAATACCGCAAAATACAGTTACAAATCCCAGGACGCCCTTTTATTTAAAAAGGGAAAATGACATATCTGAATACCATAGTAGGTAATGGATGAGGGGGCCTATCTTTTAGTCTATGTCCAGATCATGGCTGCCGTCTTGAAAGCTGAATGGTGCTGAATACAGAGCTGAAGGTGCTGGATCCAATCATTGTAAATCTGCATGAGCACTTTCTGTGTTGATAACTTTTGAACCACAAGAGAGTTAGCAAATCTGATTTGCAATTGATTTCTGAAACCATTTGTTTTGCCAAGTTTTTCAATACAAGTTCTAAGTACAGCTTTAAAGAAGGCCAATCAGTCAGGGTACAACACAATTTTATTTTACATAGGAATCAATTATGATCAAATATAACATAAGTAAGAATAAACTGGTTACAGAAAATAGTGTGACATTGGGTACAAGTTTGCTAAATATGTATTTACAAACATTAAATACTCACTTCACCTTAGAGTTTATAACATCACCTGTCCTTATGACTTGAACCAGAGAGGCCTAATGGCGAGAACAGGGAACTCCAGGGACCATCAGCAATGTTAAGCATCCTCAACAAAGGGAACAAGAGCCTCTAAAAAATCACCAAAAGCCATTCTGGTTTTATAAGTCTTTTAACAAAAAAACTGGCAGACTCAACCTACGTATTGTGTCCACTTAGACTACAAAGTTCTTTTGTATTAACTCATCTTGTATCATAGAGGGGCCAGCTCCCTGAGACTAAGATAAGAAAATCCAGAATCACTCCGAAACCAGATATGCAGGCCCCCCTCAGATCGTAAATTAACTGAAGTCTGTAGGCTTGTGAGCTAAACAGAGGTATGCAAGTCTGTGTGATTATAACTTTTGATATAACAAAGGAAATTATAATTAGATTAATATACAAGAAATGGAAATTATGACATCAAATAGTCACAAATTTCACTAGCGCTACACCATTCTGGTCATCTTTAATGTGCTACATGAGCACCTTTCCATTGGATAAAAACTTGTCCATCTAAAATGTTGGCTTTCAAGATGGTGGCCATGTTCTGGATATAGCCTAAAAGAAAGCCCCCTTCACCCATTAATTCAGTATTCAGATGTCGTTTTTTTTTTTCGTTTCTCAAACAAAAGGGTGTCCTAGGGTTTTGACTCTCCCTGTATAGTTATATAAGAATCAAAATAATGAAAAAATGGAGAAATGGGTAATATGGTGGCATTTATTTGTTTCACAGTAGAAAGGGTGGTGGCAAAAATAATGTACAATGCTTAGAAGCTATGTAAGCATTTGTAGCTAGTGAGCATGCAGTTAGTGATCTTTACCTTTAAGCCAGGTGACTTAATTATTCTCTATAGAATAGACACTTATACAGAGCCAGGCTAATAGTAATAAGCTTCCAGCATCCAGATCTGGTGCAGTGACGGTTGTCTACTGCTATGAAAGTGATAATGGCAGTTAACAAGCAGGTGAATAAAAGGGTTAATACTCCTGGTGACCTGAGATCTAAATATCCTTGGTTGTCTATGGCAGTGAAGGATATCGGTTGGTCTAGGTCAGTCAAATTCTATTTAAGTTCCTTGGTGGAGGACAGTGGAAGAGTTCAAGCAGTTGTGCAATACACCTGGCATAGACTTCAATGTAAAATACACAGTGTCCATCACATGCAGCATATTTTACTTTAGCTTGGCTGAAGAGAATTAACATGTCTATTTTTTCAGGTGTATACACGCCATAAAAAGTTATAGTAGTAAACTAGGCAGAAGTCTGCATCAGGGCTATTGCACGTGGCTTGCACTGTAGAAATTACATACCTGCAAACATGTAATTTAAATGGTGTAATGAACACACATTGCGGTCATACTGTTTTTGTGGCGATGCGCTATGTGAACCCAGCCTTGCATTCAGTCTCTATGGATACAAAATTGTGTGTGATTGTTTTTAGCAATTCACTTCTAGGGTGCATATTGGCAGGGGCTCCACTCACCATGCCCTATATACCATGCAGGTACCATGTCCAGCTCACCATTTGTCTGTGGTCAGTTTCCACCTGATATATAGTCTGACATTTTGCACGTCTCAGAATTCCATATGATTAGCTTCCAGGGAAAGCTATATAATGCCTACTAAGGTAATGTTCTCATATTGGAACTAGGCCGTGGAAGTAATTAAAGTGGCAGGAAGGAACTGCTGTAAACTGCCACTGCATGAAGACCTGACTATATGCAGACTATACTTATTGGCAATAAGTAGCTGCTCAGACCCTTCAATAGCTGTTCTGCTACCTCTTGTTGCTTGAAGGATGAGAAGGGAATCTGAATGTGTAGAGCAGGGGTTCCCAAACTCCAGTCCTCACGCTCCACCAACAGGTCATGTTTTTAGGATATCCCACAGAATGCACTGACAATAAGTAAGTCACCTGTGCAGCATAATGAGATCACCTGTGCACTGCTAAGGAAAGCCAGAAAACATGACCTGTTGGTGGGGCATGAGGACTGGAGTTTAGGAACCCCTGGTGTAGAGATTACAGAGGAATAGAGCTATGCACAAAGCCCGGCCTACTCCTCACCACATCATGGCTCGGCTGACTGGGGAAGCTCCACTCAGACATGTCAATATATGGACAATTATATCACTGGAGCTTCCTAATGTATTTGTTTAATGGAGGTCTATGATGGATGCTATACAGTGTCATCTGTCCCACGGGCAATCAGGCTGCTATAGCATCTGTTAAATATAAACCATTTATTTGTTGTTGACTTATGTGGTATTGAATAGTTTAGACTACTATACTGTCTCATACCTTTCTTTGGTATGCTGACCTATACCAACCAGATCTTAAGGACACTCTTTGCCTCCATCAAATTGTAAGGTTATGGAAACTTTTAGCATGTACATTACTAAATGTAAACGTATTGTATGTAATGGTTATTTATACTTTCTAAATAAAAATATTCAGAAAAGATTTTATGAAATAGTCTACAGTATAGAATTTGAAAATGTCCAGAAATTGTGTTTTGGGGGTTAATTTCTTTTTTTTTTTTTTTTGTACTTCAGTAGTTTACAAGCTTCAGCAGCCACAAGAACATTGTGTAGGTGCAAAGAACGCTAGCATACACATTTATCCTCTTTTTTCCTCTGTGAGCACTTTTTATGAACAAATCACAAAAAATATTTGTTACACTGCTATTCTGTACACGTTTCTTATCTTGAACGGACTGATCACTGATTACAAAATAAAGTATGCTGTAAAGAGAGCACAGTTACGTCATATAAAATGTTGACGTCACAAGAAAAATATTCCCTTCATTTTACTGTGTCATGGTAAACTTATGTCATTATTTAAGTGACTATATAGTCACTTGGCAACAATGGATGTATTGCCACTGGGTTTGGCCTTGCCTTAGATGGAATTTATTTTGGTGCCCATCTGGTTCCTGTGGGCAACAAAGAGAATTTTAGAACTAGACAGTAAAACATTCCCATTGACCTTAATAGAAAATAAGCATTGTAGTTCATACAAAGAATATTTTCGTTGGTCATTTAAAAAAAAACAAAAAACAAAAAAAACTTGTTAATTCTTCCATTATAAACTTGTTATTGAGGTTAATAGTAGTATGGGGATGGTTAAAACCTTGTGTAAAACATGTCCAAAACCATTTGTATCTGGTGTTGGACATGGATCCACATCCAAATACTCAGAGATGAATGGTGCTCGTTTCTGACTAAAAATCTGCTGGGAATAAAAGGACCATAAATCTACATGCAATACATTTGAAATGCTCATTGAAAACCGTATCATCTGATGATAGAAAACGACTAAAAAATGTTCTCGTTTGGACCTATCCTTAGTGATGCAGGCCATTATTTATTGGATTTGATTTGCATAACTTATTAAAATAAAATCCAATGGATAGTAGTAGGGCTAGACTCGCATACATTATAAGTGTTAAATACACACACTACATATGCAATATTTGCAGTATACTCTGTACCCTGCATATACTGTACATACGGCATACACTGCACCTACTACTTGCATTATACATACTGCATACACTATACACATTATATCTACACACAGTGGGTAAGGTAGCCCTGTCACTTAGAGTGGTGGTTTAAGCAGTGTTTTTGGAATGATGCAGCTGAAGTTTTTGAGTTCCAGCTAGAAGTGAATATACATTCAAATTGCATTGAAATTGCAACACTAGATATGTTAATGACATGCAAATGATACGAAAATTGGAAACCATATATTTAAGGCATCTCAAGTTTTGCAGTATCTAGTATGAGCAGCAACAACAGACAAACCTTGGCATGCTATCAATCAGGTAGTTAATGATTGTCTAAGGAAAGTTATGCCATGCAAATGTACTTGGGTATCGTCAAGATTGGCTGCTGTCCACTCCTTTGCAATTGCTGAAAAATGACATCCCAGATGTACTCCATGGAGACAAGTCCGGAGATGCTGCAGTCCATGGTGGCATGTTTAAGCCCCACAGTCTGCTTGCATTACCACAAGCAACATGTGGACCTGGTGTTATCCTGTTGAAAAACGGCTCCTATGGTCATGGCCGCATCACTGGTTCCACAACTAAGGATTTGTAACACTGAGCTGTTGGTGTACTTGAAGTGGAGCCTAGAAGGGTCCAGCTACTAAATTTGACACCACTCCAAACCATAATCCAGGAAGTAGGGCCCATTGTGAAATGCTCTGTTGTTGCTCATGTGGTTTCCAAACTAATATCCTGCTATCACTGTCTGAGACAAATGCAGGACTTTTAAAAAGAACAGACCTCTATGATGGCTTTTGACAGCGGTGGCATGAGGTGCTTTTCAATTGCATCAAAAAACGCAAGTGATTTGTGAACCCACCCTTAGTCCTCCCTTTATATTTCTTATAGCCCCCCTAAAACCCAATAATTACTGGGTCATTGTTAGAGAGATACAAGGGAATGCACTATGAAGCCGTGGGATGGCAAATGGTATAAACTGTTTTTGCACAGAGGCCCTCAGTTGTCTCTGTTCACCCCCTGCTTGTATCCTTGAGGTATTGCTGTACATTCCTGTATTACTGAAGCATCTATTTCTAGAAGTAATACATAATGATAATATATATATATATATATATATATATATATATATATATTATATATATATATATATTATATATATATATATATATATATATATATAGTGTAATATACACATACACACACAGGATAAGAGCACAAAACCTCACTATGCCTTATATTGAAGGTATATAGTGGCACAGTATCCCCCTTTTGACTACTATGGGTGCCGTACTATAGCCTAGTAAAACTGAAATGTATAAAGCTAATAAAATGGCAGCAAGTCCTGTTGCATAATCAGAAACGTCAAGATTTTGGACAATCTAGTTGAATCAATTCTAGATAAGTGAAGCTCACTCTTCAGTGGCATGACTTGAAGCTCCTTAACTGTGTTGCACAGAGGGCACCCCACTTAAGTTGTCACCTCTAGAATACTGATATTGTGGCATTAAAGCCTTCGGGTCCTTGAACACCAGGGTCTGATAGCAGATGTTAGCTCTGCACCCCATACAAATACACCCTTGATGGCGTATGCAAAGTTATTTAACTTTTTGTATATGTTTTAGCAAATATAAACTGATAAATTGTGGAAAATTTAAGGCTTGAAATATGTTTTTAGTTAAGCTTCACATAATGTAACAGTCTGTGGCAAAGATTTTCTTTTTTATGGATATTGATTTATAATTCAATCTTGGCAAAATGTATGTTTGTGGTGTTCCTGAAGCAAAATAAAATGTACTTCAGCACTTTTTCATTCTTGTAAGAAATCATCTGGGAATTTTGGAGTAGATAGGGAGCTGTTATTTTATTCTTCAGACCCATAAACATCCTGTTCTACTGACAATAAAATAAAGTTATTGGACCAAAATCTGAGACTAAACTTCTATCTGCTGTGCAGAGACTTGACAGCTGTGAGTTTTCTTATGGCCACACAAATAATATATTCCATACGCAGCATATGTTGACGTAAATGAAAGCAGATTCATATTTTGTAACAGAAGATACATTAAAACCTCATCTGTAGCAGTACTTTAAAAGCTATTTACACTTTGAATTTTCTCCCATGCATAAAATAAAAAATAAAGTAACTGCAAATGTTTTTTTTTTTTTTTTAAATATTTTGTTTTGCGTATACATCTCATATGCAGACCTGAGTGTTCCCATGGCTACATAGTACAAACACTGTCTAGAATCATACTACACCACTTTTAGTGGCTATGGGAACCAATAGAGAGTCTGCTGCTTGGAATGCCAAAAGCATTGAAAAAAGTCCATTTAAACTTGTAGTAGGTATGAGAGCACTAAGGACATGTGACTCTGTCGCCACAGATCCATTAGCGCTTGCCACATCATAGAGGAGGAGGAGCTAGAACTCCATTTTTGGGAAGGGAAAGGGTCTACAGCCTCAGTCTAGATGGAACTGAATTGTTGGTATATATGTGACGGGGGCTAAATCGGTGGTCTAGATCTGACATACAAGGGACATTATTATTGTATGGGGCACAATTAGAGGAATTATCTGTTTGACCTTATGTCTTAGAAACACTATCTGGCACTATTTTGAGGGCACTGTCCGTGTGATACTAGTATCTGAAGTACCACAGGTACAAATATGGGGCAATGGCAAGGAAAGCAGTAAAAGGATAGGAATTTTTGGTAGCGATGAGGATTAGGTGGGGTGGACACCACAAACCAGGTCATCATGTCAGTCTGGACTGAATGGAGAAGAAAATACAAGTTTACTGCCTAAAATTGTAAGAGACTTCGCCTTTGAATCAACATATCTAAAAAAGGTCTTTAAGTGAATATATTTATTTTTATAATGTTTATTGACCTAGTGGACAATGTTTGGAGGGGGGGGGGCAATTGTGAAAGCCTTGTACAGGGCAATTAAAATTTAAATGGGATGGGGAATGACACAAGACCTATGCTGCTGATGGCCTTCAGTAAAGAGGGGTTTTCCACAGTATAGGTGCCCTCTGTCTTAACTGTCTACAGTGGGGAAAAAAAGTATTTGAGTCTGCCACCAATTGTGCACGTTCTCCCACTTAAAAAGAGAGGCCTGTAATTGAAATCATAGGTAGACCTCAACTATGAGAGACCAAATGAGAAAAAAAATCCCAAAAATCATTGTCTGATTTGGAAATAATTTATTTGCAAATTATGGTGGAAAATAAGTGTTTGGTCACCTACAAACAAGCAAGATTTCTAGCTCTCACAGACCTGTAACTACTTTAAGAGACTCCTCTGTCCTCCACTCATTACCTGTAGTGATGGCACCTGTTTGAACTTATCAGTATAAAAGACACCTGTCCACAACCTCAAAAAGTCACACTCCAAACTAGACTATGGGGAAGACCAAAGAGCTGACGAAATACATGAGAAACAAAATTGTAGCCCTGCACCAGTCTGAGAAGACTGAATCTGCTATAGGCAAGCAGCTTGGTGTGAAGAAATCAACTGTAGGAGCAATAATTAGAAAATGGAAGACCTACACGACCACTGATAATCTCCCTCGATCTGGAGCTCCACGCAAGATCTCGCCCCATGAGGTCAAAATGATCACAAGAACGGTGAGCAAAAATCCCAGAACCTTACGGGGTGACCTAGTGAATAACCTGCAGAGAGCTGGGACCAATGTAACAAAGGCTACCATCAGTAACACACTACGCTGCTAGGGACGCAGATCCTGCAGTACCGGAAGTGTCCCCATTCTTAAGCCAGTACATTTCCGGGCCCGTCTGAGGTTTGCTAGAAAGCATTTGGATGATCCAGAAGGGTATTGGGAGAATGTCATATGTTCAGGTGAAAAGTAGAACTGTTTGGTAGAAACACAACCAGGGCTGTGGAGTCGGAGTCGGTGCCTATTTTGCAGGAGTCTGAGTCGTCATAAAATTGACCGTCTCCGACTCCCAAAATATATAATAAGTTGGTCCAGTTAGTTTGATGCAGTGCAAAGAGCAAGAGGAATTGGGTCCGGCCAGTGCTACTGCTCCCATATCTTCAACCTCATCACATGAGGAGTGTAATTGATGACATGGAGCAGGCAAAGCACTGCCACAGGTGAAAAGATTCTGCTCCCATGACGGATTTCAGTAAAATTTTTCACCTGCTTTCAAAGAAGTAGAAGAGTTCAACCATTCACCAAAACTGACTGTGTCTGAGGCAATTTCTTTATACCCTGACATTGTTAGAGATGTTGCTCCTGTGGTCACAGCTTTGCCCCCAACCCAAGTTAGTATAGAGAGGCTGTTCTCTAGCCTGGAAATAATGACATCAGATGTGAGGTCATGTATGCAGGATCTGATGGAGGCAATACTATTTCTCAGAACAAATTCAGAGACTCCACAAATGTTCCTGCAGCGTTTTGCATATTTACAATTTTTTTTGTGTTCTAAAGTCCTATTCAATAAATATATTTTACACTGACAAGCAAAAGGGTAACAATGTTTTGAACTTGTGCCTTTCAGGCTCCATATCTCACCATCCACTACAGCTTTGTACATGAGGCTACTGTAATTTTATATATAGTCATCTTACCTATCTTATACATAAATTTGACTTGCAAGTATTTAGCATCTGCTTAGTTCTGCAGATTCTTTCCTGTAACTGCATTGATACTGTTTTTCTCCTAAAAATCTAAATGTTAATTTTTATTATTTTGTTAGTATTTGGGAAATCCACTTTTGGTTTTCAATACTGTCTGAATCCTTCTGTGCTCTGGATCAGATTGAAGCATATCTTGACCAAAATCTGATCCCAGGTCTCTTCTAAACATTCCCAATGTTGGTACAGACTGGACTTGGATACAAATACAGCTTTTTCTTCAACTCTACCCACAAGTGTTCAAAAGATCAAAACATTGTTACCCTTTTGCCTGTCAGTGTCTGTTCTACCTAAATAGCTTGTTTATTGAATAATAAGTTGATAAACAGCCGGATGTTACCATTTTACTAAAGTAATCACTCAAACATGCACCGTGTATGAGGGAGTCGGGGCTTTGGCTTGCCGACTCCACATCCCTGAACACAACTCATTGTGTTTAGAGGAGAGAGAATGCTGAGTTGCATCCAAAGAACACCATACCTACTGTGAAGCATGGCGGTGGCAACATCATGCTTTTGGGCTGTTTCTCTGCAAAGGGACCAGGATGACTGATCCGTGTACATGAAAGGAATGAATGGGGTCAAGTATCGTGAGATTTTGAGTACAAACCTCCCATCACAAGGGCATTGAAGATGAATGATGCCAAGTACACCGCCAGGGCAATGGAGGAGTGGCTTTGTAAGAAGCATTTCAAGGTCCTGGAGTGGCCTAGACAGTCCAGATCTTAGCCCCATAGAAAACCTTTGGAGGGAGTTGAATGTCCGTGTTGCCCAGCGACAGCCCCAAAACATCATTGCTCTAGAGCAGGTCTGCATGGAGGAATGGGCCAACATACCAGCAACAGTGTGTGCCAACCTTGTGGAGACTTGCAGAAAACAGTTTGACCTCTGTCATTGCCAACAAAGGATATATAACAAAGTATTGAGATGAACTTTTGTTATTGACCCAAATACTTCTTTCCCCCATAATTTGCAAATAAAATTCTTTCCCCATATAGCAACACCGTGACCACATATCACCCGCACTATGGACTGAATAATACAAATGCCATTACTGAATACAAACCATTATACTTCAACAATATTACCAGCCCTACGTGGGGATATCGCTGAACACGGCCCGCGAATTAAATGGTTAAGTAAAGTTTATTAGGGGCTCACAGGAGCGTCTTGAAAAGTTGTTCTTTTCTCTTCTTTTTTCTTTCCATCTGTCCCCGACGCTGAAGATGTCCCGACCCCTTTACTGTAAAATTTTCAAAACAAATATCTTAAGACCCCCACTTTTTTTAGCATTTTCCAACCAATTCCTTCTCTATACAAATCCCCCTCTTAGATCTATTGGTAGCCAGGTAGTGCCCCCCTTTGCCAGTTAGTTGCCCCCCATGCGTTTGTAGCCCCCATTGTAGCAGTAGATGCCCCTTTGAAGCGTGGTGGCCCCCCCCTTTTAAGCCAGTGGTCCCCCCTTTTAAGCAGTGGTGCCCTGTAAGCAAATTATAAAATAACAAAAAAGTACTCACCCGGGTCCGCGGTCCCGGTCCCGGAGTGTCAGCGGGGAGTGCAAAGCGGTGAAAAGCAGCTGTGTATAACCTGCTTACGCTGCACGCAGCTCCCGGGGATTCCTCGGCGGCAGAGCTGCCACCCGGGAGGGGGTCGAGGTCACGGGGGCGGTGAGAGCGGGCGCCCCGTGACGCAAAATAAGGGGGGGTCGGACGGGAACGATCCGTCCGTCTCCTCCCTGAGCTGGGTCTGCGCACTTTTAAAAAAACAGCGGCAGAGTCAGGGGGCTCCCCCCGGGGGGGGCAGGGCGACCGCGAGCCCCCTCGGGGGCGGAGTGGGCCCCCCGGGTGCCACCGCCCTCCCCGCCCTGGGAACGGCCCTGGGTAAAATTTTAACCCTTAAAACCCTGCATCTAAACAAAATATCTTTTAATGTGTCTGTGATGGGTTACGTTGGGGGGGCATGAATTAGATCATGGATCATACAACACTGTTTTTTAATGGAGATGTGCATAAGTTCCTATTGGGTTTAAACCAAATTTTTGAACTTTAGAAAATTTTGTCTTTACAGAGATTTGCAAATTAAATTATTTTTTACAAGCCCTTTTACATACCACAACTCATTTTAACAGGCCCTTTCTCTTATCTGTAAATAACATTTGCTACTTAAAAAATTAACTTTTTTTATGTGATTTTAAAGAGTTTAAAATTAAAGAACTAAATCGCCAAAGGGAAAAGAAATTGTAAAAATTTAAAATATAACTTTTATTTTATAAAGTTTAAGCCGAAAAAACTTGCCTTGTTAACTCTCTAATAAAAAAAAGAATTCCCTACCTAAACAGTGCAATCGCCCCGAAAAGGACTGGAACCTGTACTGTACTGGAACCTGCCCCAACAAAAAAGACCCTAAACAACCCTACAAATATAAGGCCATAATATAGAAAAAAAGGCAAAAGACATATATAAAATGGATGAAAGTGTTACATTAAAAAAAAAAACCAAAATCCAAAATGACTTGCTAATGGGAAAAAAAATTTGGGGAAAACAGTGACTGAAAGTCCGTCAAAGAACTACACTCACCGGCCCTTTATTAGGGGACACCGTCCCAAAGCCGTTAAACTTAATTTCTAATCAGCCAAACCTGGGGGCAACTCAGTGCATTTAGGCATGTACTGTCAAGACAAACTCCCGCGTTCAAACCCCAGCATCAAGTTGGGGAAAAAAAAGGTGATTTGAGTGCCCCTTTCCGGCATGGTTGTTGGTTCCCGAAGGGGGGTGAGTATTTCAAAACTGTGATCTCCTGGGTTTTCCGCCCAACCATCTCTAGGGTTTACAGAGAATGGTGAAAAAGAAAAAACTAGTGAGGGGCAGTCCTGTGGGCAATGCCTTGTTGAGCAGAAGTCAAAGGGAATGGGCAAGGGTTGAGCTATAAAAAGGGGCAACGGGGTGACTAAAACCCCCCGTTAAAACCCAAGGTAGGCAAAGGCACTCTGAACGCCAGTAGGGGCAAAACTTTGGGGCAGATGGGCTACACAGCAAAAGCCCACCCAGGTGCCACCCCTTTCATAAGAACGGGAAAACGAGGCCCCAATTTCCCCAAGTCATCAAATTGGACAGAGAAGAGGGGAAAAAAAACATTCCCGGTCTATGAGTCCGATTTTGCTGCGACTTTCGGAGGGTAGGGTCAAATTGGCGTCAACAACATAAAAGAGGATCCATCCTGCCTTGTATCAACTGTTCGGGCTGGTGGGGTGGTGTCATGGTGTGGGGAATATTTTTTGCCACTCTTTGGGCCCCCTTTGGTACCGTTGAGCATCGGAAAACCCCTTTGGGGAAATATATGCCACGAAGAATGAGGAGTTCTGAAGGAAAAAGGGGGTCCAACCCGTTAACCCATGGTGTACCTAATAAAGTGGCCGGTGAGTGTACTTCACTATAACTACAAAAGCAGTGATTCCTGCAACAACTTTTCCTCTGTAGTTAAACATGACGAGGGGGATGGGGTAAATGGAGAACGACATCCAAAATTTTAAATATATTAAAGTCAAAATAGGGGGTAAAATAAGATAAATTTTAAGTCATTTTACTCAGACACCAAAAAAAAGTAAAATAGTCAATACCACAGAAGCCATAAACTGGGAAACCCCAAGTAAAAGATATGGGAAAAAGCCCCAAACTGAGGATTTGGCTATATGATGGTCAGCTAACAGAGGAAGGATTATTGATGGAGACACCATAATAATACCACATCCTATATTTAAGTCAAAGCTAAGGAACGCCTAAACTACAATTCCCGAATGAGGAAGAAGAGTAATGTATTCATGCCTGCTCTGTAGAGATGTAAAACAATTAAGTTTAGTGATGCGCATGCGCCATTAAAACCCGAGAACCAAAAACTAAGTAGTTTTGCCAGGAAACGTTGTTGCCCTGAGGGAAGGGCGCCTGCATACTAGTCTCTCACCCGGAATCAAAAAGTGCACGGCCCAAAAAACAGGGTTTGTGCACAAGCATATTTTTCCCAATGTCTAAAAAAAGCTAAAGGTGAAAGGAGTGCAAATAAATGCTAATGTTTTGAATATAAGAAAAACCGTATGTAAAAAATAGTTTAATATTAATATAAATGTATAAAATAAATAAGTGGACGAAAAATAAAAGGATAATGATTATTATAAACGGGAGACTATAAACAAAAATGATGCAAGGCAATAGCCACAGTGTTGGTAATGCTATGAGAATTGGTAACTATGATAAATTGGTAACAAAATGTTACAGGTAGATAATAAAGCAGTATGCAGAAAAGTGACAGTACTGGAATTTGTATCTGATTTTGTTGTTAGGGCCCCGTTCACCCCGGCTTTTTTGGGCGCTGATTGGAGCCGTACTGCCCTGTTGATAATTTTGTCTTGGGGCCGGCGAGAGGCCGGCCCCCCCGCCCCGCTGCACGGCTGTCGGCGTAATTGCGGGGCGAAATCCGTCCCCGCAATTGCGCCGGCAATAAGCCATGTGAACAGGCCCGGACTGAGAATCTGTCCGACCGGGCAAAATCCAGAGGGGCCGGCCCGGCCGGATAACAATGGGCCGCCTGCTCTGTGGCCAAAAACATTTTGGGACGTGTTTAAGCGGCGGCTTCCTATCTTTTTAACGTGAGCAGCGCCGTTGTGGAGGGCCGCGGCTGCTGTGATCGGCTGCTCCTGGGCAGCAGCGGGACAGCACAGTTTTAAGCAGCGGCCCCTGCCTGCGCTTATCCCCCTGGCCAGCAGCAGCAGCTCCACCGCAGGAGCTGTCTTTACAGAGCAGAAGCAGAGCCTTGTCAGAGCGTCCCGAGGGGAGGGGGAAAGGGGAGCGCGGGGGAGAACACCAAGCACGGGGTCCGACTCCCGGCAGCGGTCATCACTCACCTCCTGCCCAGACAGCGTCTAAAGTTAACAGTAAGTGTAAACAAACAACCACAGACACTGACAGGGGAACACTATGTAGGTCCAGAAAACATTACAGGCCACTATATATGTGTCTGTAAATGTGTTTTTCCTTATGGTACTGAGACATGCTGGGATTTGTAGTTCCCCCAAAAGCTGCTGTGGGACTACAAGTACCCGCATACTGCACTAGATGGCCTTAAAACTTGAAGCATTCTAGTGTAGTATTCTGGACCTGTAGCTCATAGCAGTTTCTGTGGAAACTAAGTCCCAGCATGTCTGCCACCGCCAGTCTCATGTACCATAAAGGGTTTTACACATACAGCACACAAATATGCATTTATCTATCTATCTATCTATCTCTCTATCTATCTATCTATCTATCTCATATCTATCTGTCTCTGTGTCTATCTCATATCTATCCCATATCTATCTATCTCGTATCTATCTATCTATTTTATCTATCTATCTATCTATCTATCTATCGCTGAGTACCCTGGGGAGACTACAAGTAAAATAAAAAGATTTAAAAAAAAAAAAAAAAAAAAGGTTCAAAAAAACCCCCTTTTGCCATTTTACAACAAAGGCTTGTCTACACTGACAGACAAAAAAGGGCCCCCAAAAGGTCCGTTTTCTTTCTGAGCGGACGCGGTTTTTTCACGCTTTGTGAAAAAAGCCGGGGCCCCCTTCTCTTTTTCCCCCGCGCCCCCCCATAAAATAGCATTGTAGGGAAGACGTCAAAAAAGACGAGAAGCCCGGCGTATTATAAAAAATGTTTAAAATCGCCGCTGCCGAAAGATGGGCAGAGAAAACCCCGTGTGGATTGCAACTCGTCTTTTTATTGGTCTATGGCACCCACGCGATGTATCTCCGGCGCTTTTAAAAAAACGAAAAGCGCCGAGAACGATCGTAAACCTTGCGTGGGGACATAGCCTAAAAAATAAAAAGGGAAAAAGTTACACCTGCCCCGTAAAAGTCCAGTCTAAAAAATATAACTTGGTACGTCGGGGCGGGTAGTAGGGGGTTCAGTGAAAGGGGGTTTTACAGTAAACAGTACAGTGGTTTTATTCAATCCCCCTTATGCTGGTGATTGGGGCGGTATTATTTGGGTTTTGTATTTTTTTTTTATTGGCAATATTGTCTTATTTTTTTTTGGGGCCCTGAATCGGACGATGTGGCAGTATTTTTTTGGTCCTAACGGTATAGTGGGTTAGTCATTTATAGTGGTGAAAAAATGGTGATATTTTGGGGGGGATTGGTCTTGGGATGTGATTTGGGGAGTATCAGTATGCTGGATTAGTCAAATTTTGGGAGTGAGATGTAGGATATTCTGGATTAGTCAAAAATAGTTGGGAGTTTTTTGGGGTTTGTATACCCGCAGAATTCAAAACGGACCCCCATATCTGTCTGGAGGCATTTTTGTTGTTGCACAAAGGGGGCATTATAACCCTTTGCGGGGCATGGATGGGGAGTTTTTACACAGGTGGGGCACAGGGAAAAAAGGTCTAGAAAAAAAGAGGATCAAGTGTTTGTGTGGTGAATTTTCAGGGACAAGTCATGGTGGGGGAATTATCTGATGGTCTGGCCCCATGGAGAAGAAAACGGAAAAAAAGTGACTCATCGAGAAAGCAACTGTAAGTCATGAAAAGTAGGGGTTATTTGCGGTTCGGGTTTTATCATGCTTGGGTTTATGTCATTGATGGTGACCCGTGATGCGGTGATTTGGCCCCTATTGGGCTCTACATGGCAGTATTGGGGGTCTTTTTGGCATCTGTATAATGGAGCGTCACTTGTCCTGATCGTAAAGAGATGCACACCGTCCCTGACCCTGTGATTAGGGGGTTTTTTTTTCACCACCCTTTACTTTTTGTTGTTTTAAAAGTTTTTATTTTAAAAATGGCAAAGTGCATGACCCAAAGGGAAAAATCGGAGGCGGATATTGTGTGTGGGGTGGTGGGGTTTTGTGCCAGGGCTGCTTTTTAGTCCCAGTCCGTCCCTGCATGTGAACGAGGCCTAATATGCAGCCTGACATTTTGTTAGTTATTTTTACAAAGTTACAAAGTCAAAAGGATCAGAAACCAAGTGACCCAGAATATGACTGTGAAATAAATGTTGCAAATAGATAAGAAATCTATGAAAAGTGGATAAGGGTTGATTTAAACCTAATAACTCGGATGACTGAAAAAATTAATGAAAATTTTTTAGTCCAGGGGGGTTTTGGTTTTTTAAAAATTAATCCATCTAGCTTCCTTATTGGGAGATTTATTGTGCGCCTCTTCTAGTGGACTGAACAAATTCTTTTCCCCAAAAAGGGGAAATAAAGGGTTTGGCTGTTTTGCAAAAGGAAAGCCACCAGGTGTCCCCCCTTATAAAAAGTGTTCAAAAATACATCAGTGTAGTTGTTTTACAATTCACTAAATCTATTAAAAAAAAATAAAACAAAATAAAAAAAAGCCTCAATTATGGTTCTAAAGAACACTTTAGACACTCGTAAATACTGGCAGTCATTACAATTGCAACATTTCTGTATACCAGTGACCTGATGTATCCAGCCAAGTGCCTTCCTACTTGGGAGGGGAAGGGGCATAGTGGCTGTGCACTAGTTGGTCGCCTAAATTTGGGACTTTTCTAAAAGTTATAATTGAAAATAAAGGGAAAAATTTTGGGAGTCGTGGAGGAGGATTTGGATAGAATTTGTTGGATCGCTCTAAATGCAAAATTGTATGTCCCAAATTTACCCTTACAAATTCTCATTAGGAATCCTTTTGGTATCTGATTCAAACTGATCATATGGGGTCTTTTTAGGATAACCCTCCCCAGTTTTTAAAGTGTCAAACTTTCCTTTTGTAAAGGGGTTAAAATTTTTTTATTTGTGCAGTAAATTGACTGATACCATTTTTTAGTACATAAAGATCTTTGATTACTTCATTGTTTGTGAGAATACAGTTCTGTCATAGTGTCCAGAATGTGTGTTGTGGTGTTTTTTTTTTTTTTTTTGTAAAACCCCCCAAAAATTGTGGCATTACCCACGGGTTTAAAATGACGTATAATTTTAAAATTCTATTTGGGAAAGACATACATATTTTGCAGTATGTAGGCTCTGCCTCCAGCAAGGCCTTACAGGCTTCTGTACATGGCAGTATTGGTCACTGTTTTTTGGCCTTCGGCTGCCATGGCAATTATCGACACCCTGTAATTCCATAACTTCCATCCCTTTATCAACTACCTGGATGCTGCAGCTGATACTGACTGCGGCATCTAGCGGATTACATGGAGAGACATTCGATTGTGGACCTGGTGATACATAACAGACGGGTCTTACAGCTTCTAAGGCCACACCATCCGAGTAGCACTCAAGAGAATTCCCCCTTTTTCTGAAAGTCTTCCAAACATTCTGGGAGAGTTGCTAAGTATGATATGCTAGTGCTACATAAGTAGTATAGGTTCACGAAGCATTAGGGTACTTTGTACAATCTATAGGTCTAATGTACCATACAGATGTATGCAGCTGTTGGTACTCTTTAAATGTATATAGCAAATATATGGCTTAAATACGGTGTAAAACTAGCCTCATAATGTATTGGACGCAGATATGTTCAGAGAAATTAACAAATTTTTAATAACGTGCTCATCCACAAGAAAGGGGAAAGATCCCTCTTTTCTTCTAAAAAAAGGGGGCTAAGCTGGGTCCCTTTAGTATATCCATATGTCTGAGTAGAGCTTTGTATCCACTTTATTGTAACTTAATCCGAAGAAAAGGAAGTAAAAAGCAAGCAAAAGGGTTAAAACTCACTGTGACAAAAACATTGCAGACACATTTGCAGTGCTGTGAAGTAGACTTGGCTACTGTGTTGCGGTCTCCTGGAGGGTAATAATTACAGGCACAGACTGCTTATTTCATGCTTCCTGGGAATAGGACTGCAACTCTGAATGTGCATGACTATGAAGTTCAGTGTATATAGATAGAACTTTTTTATTACAAAATTTATCTTCTACATGTTTCTGCAAATTTTTATATTTTAAATTACTTTTTAATCTTTAAAATCACCTCAATTACTTTGATGATACCAGTGTATAGTTTTAAATTCTTTAAGTTTACTTTTGGCCTCTTAATGTCTGACACTGAAGTATATTATTTTCAGGGCTACCAAAGTTTTTTAAAAAAAAAAAAAAAAAAAAAAACTACCTGCAAGTAAGGCTTTTATTCCCCCATTTTTATGCCAGCAAACCAAGGCAACCAATCACAGTGAAACAATTCTCACATTGTAAATGGGGGGGAAATACCAATATAAATACATGTTCACCATGTCTTCCAGCTAGACTTGACAACGAAACCTACATTGTTGTTCTATTTTCAATGTCTTGGCCTGTTCAACTCCATTACCCCGACATTTGAAATCCATTTGTGAAGGTCCATTGGTCTGATGGGAAAAAAAAAAAAAACAGTGCTGCAATGTTCTTTTTCATAAAACGAAAAATAGATGAAAGCCAGAAAAAAGGTAACGGGCCCTTTTAATTTGTGTTTTTATTTACATATAGTTGTTCAGGCTCGGACTGGCCCACAGAGGAATAGGGGAAGACCCTGGTGGGCCCGTGAGCATTGTAGACCTAGAGTTGTTTTTTTTAACTGCACATAAATCCTCAGAAAAGGCAAAAAAGCAGACAAAAACAAAAAGCAAGAGGCAGAGTAAGGAGGCGGGACAGTCATTTACGACTGGGGTGGGGCCCCTAAAATAAACTCCACCGGTGGGCCTCTAGAATTAACTCCACCTGTGGACCCTAGGCGCCCCAGTCCGACACTGTGGTTGTTTTAACTGTGAACTGCCAAGTTATGTAACAAAAGCCTATAATTGTTTTTAAAATTAAAGGGGGGTCTGCCCATCACGTGGGGTTGGCTTTTTTAACTGAGCTACGGAAAAACCCTGTGTTTTCCTGATATTTTCAGGGAAAGTGTACTAAATGGGTTTTTACAAACTAATTACTTCTGGTATTTTGACAAAGGGGTTGTAGAAGTTCCCCGGATTTTTGGTTTTAATTTACTTTTTTTTTTTTCGGTTTTATTAATTAATTTTTTTTTGGGGCCCCCTTTTCATTTGGCTTGAATTTTATGGAGTATTTTGGGGCCCCCAAACAAAACATGCTAAATTATGGATAGTTCTAGGGGGTTTTTAAATTCTTATTTTGCCCCTTTTCCATGTCCATAAGGTTACAAAACAACTTATGATGAAATGGAATTTCTCAGACTGCTGTATGTGACCTTTCAGGTGCCTGGTAATTTGGTGTGGCAATTTTGTTCCATTTATAAATCGTGTTAATGTAATTTCCAGTAGAGAAACGCACAGAGCTTTTGTTATAGGTGGCCCTGTTTACTTCTCTAAAACTGCCCATTGTGAATGTTTCTGTAGCAGTTGGTAAGATTTCTTCTACTCCGTCTATACTCTATGTAGAAATCTTTCAAAAAATTTGGAAAAGTACCACTTGAAAGTTCAATATTTATTTGTTTCATTGTTCGCAGTAAAGTGTATCTGTTTGAATTGACGAAAAAACGTCCATACATTTTAAAATCCCCCCAATTTTTTGTCTTTTTTTTTTTTTTCTTTATGGGAGAGAGGGAAAAAAGGTGCTATTTAGTCTGACGGCCCCCAGTTTATCCCCCGTAGAAAGGTTGGGCATTAGAAAATCAACAGCTCACTTTCCCCCGCATCAAAGGGCCCTTTTACCAAAAATAGTTGGCCCCCTACCCAAACTTGGTTTGGAAGATTTTTTATTTTTTTTTTAATGTATATGGTTGTCTTAAAATAGCTGAATGGGGCGTGAAGGTGACCTCTTACACTAGGGTCTTCGGTTAGTGTGATATCATTACCCTATATTTCTATATTGACTGCCTGAAGTTATAACAACTAAAATATCTGGTCTTAAAGAGGTTGTTTTCTCAGATCCCCAGATTCTATTTCATGCACCCTCATAAAGCAGTTGAATTTTGTGCGGAAATTTTAAATTGGGAGGGAGTAAAAAACAATTTAAAAGGGGGCGATTCAGATGAAAGACTGTCCATGTAATAGAAGAATGGATTGGGTCCACCAGAACAGTAGTCACTATTACTGCCTCTAAAACGAAGGTCCCTTTAAAAAAAGTATGTCCCTTTTAAAAAAATGATTCCTGAAACCAGTAATATGGCGGTTGGTAAGTTTAATGGTTTAGAGGACTTACTTTCGTTTAAATATAAAAAAAAAAATTGGGGGCAGCTTGTTGGGGTAAAATACCCAAATCATTCCTTTAAATAAGTATCAAAAAAATCCATAAACCTCAAAGACTTTGTGATAAAAGTACAGACAAAAACTTGCTGAGGCGTTTCTATCGCTAAGTTCCAGAACGAAGCGCCATGGTTATGACTAACGGCACATAGTGCCAGAAACGCGTCGGCAAGTTTGTGTCTCTGTACTTTTGCCACAATGCCTGCGTATTTTATGGCTTTTTGATACATGAATAAAGAAGTGATTTCATCTTCATCTTTTCCATCCCAACAATACTATCCCAATGTTTTTCTTTTTTTGCTTGGTAATGCTGCCTGGAGCAGGGGACTTGAGCACCAGGTTAGGAAATCCTGCAACATCAAGTGAGCTGGCTCTATACATTTTTTCTTTTTTACATTGGTAAATATGCAATACAATGTGAGCCTTGTCTTACTGAGAATGGTCTCTTGCAATCTGTTCAGTTGCAGGTCATTTTTTTTTTCCTCAGTACCAGACTTTGTCAGCACCCTCTAGCCTGGTGTGGGGTGTTAGGAAATGAAGAAAATGTTAAGATATTCATTATATTCTAGCAAGGCTGAACGTCTAATATTGTGACTTAGATTGAAGCTAGACTGCAGCTTTGACTGATCACCTAGTGATGTATCCTTCTTAGGCCTTGGCTGTAGACTGTTATAATCAAAGCATTTGACATGGTTCCCAGAGTTTGGCTCCCCAGACGTTTTTTACTGATTAGAAGTCCTCGTTCATTTGTATTTCGAGGCGTCTCTCCCCGCTCTTTCCTGAACGGGCCTGGTACCAGATCCTGTGTGACTGGCTTGTTTTACTTAGAGGTTTGGGAAAAAACAGAATTTCAAAATTTAATTTCATGTTTCTCTTTTGCTTTTGAAATGTCGCAGGCATAAGTGAATGATATACAAAGCTGTTATTTCCAGCTCTAAGATCTGTCGCAATGTTTCTAATCGTAAAAGTTTAGGTATGTTGATCTAGATGTGTTTGTGCTGTAAAACCTGAACATCTTGCTATATCAAGTCAAAATATTTGATTAGTTTATTTACAGTCACAGAAACTGATATTACGTGAACATGGAGACTGTTCCTTCTAACATTGTGTCTCATCTGTATTTTCAGTCGAGCCTCATAGTGCCTAAGGATCATGAAGAACCTCTTCTTGGCTTTATTTGCAGTGGTATACTTGACATCTGTGCAATCTCAGATCAACCCATTATCTCTTGAGGAACTTGGTTCAGACATTGGAATCCAGGTGTTTAACCAAGTGGTAAAGAACAAGCCTCATGAAAATGTGGTCATTTCCCCCCATGGAGTTGCTTCAGTGCTTGGCATGCTTCAGTTGGGTGCTGACGGCAAGACGAAGAAGCAGCTGACAACAGCAATGCGGTATAAAGTGAATGGTCTGTTTTTTATTGTGTGGCTATTCTTTTTATACATTTGTTAGTGGATAGTTTATGGAAGAACTATGATGTGTTTTTGTGTATGTTTATAAACTGAAAGTTTGTTGATAAATGTATGAAGAATTTCCTAAAACTACTACTTCTCTGTCAGTGTTTGTTCACTGTAGACAAAGCACTCTTTAAAGGTTAAAGTTTCAACTGCTTTGCAGACAGTATGCAATTTCATAACCATTTTTTAAAGGACCTCAGTCATTTAAATGATTGTCAAATTTCATTCTAATTTATTTCTTAACCTACCTTCAATTTTCCCATTTGATCTAACACGAGACATGGAGGGGTACAGGGTGCATGCTGAGGGACATTTGGTGAAGTAACCGCATATTGTCCAGAATGTCTCATGCACAGGTTCTACTCTTGTTTATAGGACCTGTGCATGAGAATCTACAGGAATGAATCTTTGTCTTCCAACTGTACCACTCAGCGCACACCTTGTGCCTATACATGCCAATTTGTCAGGTTGACAGAGTTAAAAGGACACTTAGATCTTGTAATTTGGGGTTGGAGGTCTTGTTCTCTAATATTTAAGCTCTGAATCTTACTTTAAACAGGCAACATTATTAAAATTATCAAGATCCCTACAGCCTACTACTAGAGGGGGCAAAAATAGAATGTGTTAAAAAAAAAAAAAAAAGCCTGGCGGTGTGGGGTAATGCTGGTTTTCATTGAGGAGCTTATTATGGAGTCTTCTCACCAGTGCTCTATTGGAAAGGAAAAAAAAAATGCAAATTTGCTTTCTTCCTTGTGGAAAAAAACTATGTCTGTAGTGTTGCCAAGTGTAGGAAATCCATCTTCACTGGGAACTGTAAAGATTCTGTGAGGAATTTATTATGCCATGCACACAAATATATTTTGTTGAATAAATAAGTTGTGAATCTCAAGCCTCCTTTTGTACAAAAAAAAATAAATAAAAATGTTTTACTTTTGCATCACCCTCAGCACTGATGCATGGACAGGCTCACCGATGCTCCAAATTTATTAAGAAGTCTGCACCTTCTGTAGCTCTTAAAAATTTGTCACAACTAACGCCATTTTGTTTAAACTAAAGGTGGATACAGACAGACATGATTGGTCTTCAGCACAAACAAGGCCATCTTAACAGCATTATGGGTCCCCAAACAAAACGGTGCCCAAGCACATGACCTCACACCAAGTCTTGCCTCTAACCATGCCTGAATATAACACATCAGGCCATGCCTCTAACCACTTTCGAGCACATTCAATCATCCCCAGTTTCCTCCAGCAGACCAGCACCTTTATTATAGGAGTGTGCGTACAGAGATGGTTATCGATCAATGATATCAGCACCTATTAGACGCCTTAACCCAGAATAAACAGGGATTCAAATGAATACATTTACAAATTCTGCTGAATCTTTCAGTACACAATAATATATCAATTTGCTCATCTCTTACAGCTTTATAGCATGCTACCAGCAGATTTGGTAGGATAGTGTTTTCAAAGTGACAGGTTCCTTTTAAGACATTGCTCACATATGCCAGCAGTGTCTGACTATTGGGGATCTGACCACTGTTACAGCATTTGCAAATAAGACGTAGCAGTGGCACACACAAAGGACCATGCCCGTTTAACTCTCCTGGCTTGGCTTATGATTAGTGCCCATGTAGGTGGCTAATGTAGCCAATGACTGTACAGGGTCCTAAAAAAAAGCTTCTGTATTGTGTAGTTCTGCCTCCATTTATGTAATGATCTAGAGTAGGTGTGTTTTGTATTAAATAGAAATCTACTCCTTCTTTGTGTATAGACAAACTTATAACCGTTAATAATCTGTCTGAGCGTAGACTGCCCTAAAAGATTGTATGGAACTAAAAATTCCACTTTTTGTCCTGCTTCCTTTTATTAAATGGTTCTTATAAATTTTATATTTACTCCTTTGACTGACCAAAAAAACATGTTTTTCAGTTGTTGGGAAAGTACTAAAAAGAATCAACAAGGCAATAGTAGCAAAAAAGAATAAAGATATTGTGAACACAGCCAATGCAGTGTTTGCCAACAGCGGCTTCAAGATGGAGGAACCCTTTGTTAGTAAAAATAAAGAAGTCTTTCACAGCCAAGTGAGAAATGTTGACTTCCAGGACAGGAACACAGCTGCCTCTATGATCAACCAGTGGGTAAAGAATGAGACCAAGGGTAAGTGGCTCACAGATGTTACTTGCTAATTTGTGTGCCTTGTATACACCAGAATATTTAAAAAGTCTATGTACAAAAAAAGACGTGGACCATAAAAATGTCGTTTTATAATCGATCTTGAAATATACATTTTTCTAATACATTGTGCACATTTTTACAATCCTGTAGATAACTTGTAAGTACAAGACTAAAAATAAATACGATTCATAAATTGCGTAGTGCGATATTTAAAATGCAAATCGAGCCCTTTAGGATCATTTCCCTGATTGAAAGAGGAGAATATTATCCTAGATCATTTGCTGAATATAACAATACAGATCTCTCTCCTATATACTTACTTATGCACAAACTATACATATACCTTTTGTATGTGCTCTGATGTATCCTTTTTAAAGGAACACTACCGTCAAACTTTCTTTTCACATATTGCTGTGTGTGCAGAAAAAGATTAACACGTTCTCTTATGTATTTATGCTCTTTTCATTGCCTAATCTATCCCTGTCCAGAGAACAAAAGCACAATCGTTATTATTGCCTGCTAATTGTAATGAGACTACATAGAGATAAGCAGCAATTATAGTAAAGTGAGACTGTCTTCCCTGCTATTGAGGAGTTTTCTCTTTTTAGTAATCACAGCTAGAAAAGGTCAATCATTTATATGTAATTTTTAATTGCATAGGAATTTCGACAAAAAAACCCATGTTGCCAAAAATTCTATTTTCTTTCCCCAGGAATATTGGCTTTAATAAAAACACTCCTTTCTGATGGAAGTGTCCCTTTAAAATAAGGTTACTTGGAACACAATTTATTCTAATCCTCATAGAATGCTTGTATGAAATCTCATTTGCTATAAATTCTTGTAGTAATCTGGTCCAAGGGTGAATAAAACACCAGGAACTTGTTGCAGATGAACCAGAATGAGACAAATTCCTATCTGGAGAATTTGGGGTGCACTAACTATTCAGGTTTATCTTTTCCCATGTCTTTTAGGTATGATCGACAACCTAATATCTCCAGACTTATTAGACAGTGCAATGACCAGACTGGTTGTAATCAATGCACTATATTTCAAGGGTCTTTGGAAATCTCGTTTCCAACCAGAGAACACCAAGAAGCGAATTTTTCATGGTCCCGATGGAAAGGATTACCAAGTCCCAATGCTGGCTCAACTTTCTTTGTTCCGAAGTGGTAAGTGTTAAGTGAAAAATACTTAAATCCACACACAAAAATCCTTACCCATTGGTGTAGTTACTGCAGTGTGCTAAACTAATTGTTGTAATTTTTTGCATGCTGAGTTTATACTGCGGGTCTGCTGTGGGAAACACATACTCTACCTATAGGAATGTACCCTTAAAGGGAATGTGTCATCAAAAAGTGAGCCATTGTTTAAGTCCCATTTTTATGTTAAACACATTTTTTAGGATTTTTTTTAAATTTTTTTTTATTTTTCATATCCCTTTCAATATTTTTTAATAATTATAAGGTCTTGAAGTTTTCACTTTGGCCACTAGGTCTTGTTTGCACTGCTTTAACAGCAGTCAGAGATGATTTACAGTAGCTTCATACACATAGCAGACTTAAGACTAACTTGGTCCCGTTCACTTCTATAGGAGAGTTTTCTAGTCATGTTCTGTGACCTGGGAAGAAATCGGTGTGCAGGGAGTGGAAGAGGGGGAGCCGTTACATCTCCTGTGTTATCTATTCACACTGGTGTCTCCTTTCAGTTTGACCCTCTTTGTGCTGATAATGAGCAGACTACTGAGAATCTTTCTGTACAGAACAGGAAGTGCCAGACTATTTGGCTTAGTGGCCAAAGTGACACCTGCAGGACTTGGGAATTATTAAAAAATATTGAAAGTGATATGGAAAATTAATAACCAAAAATTCTTAAATGTGTTGAACATAAAAATGTGAGTTAAACAATAAGTATTTCTTGATGACACATTCCTTTCAAGGGTATGCTCATATGGGGTGGATCCACTGCAGTTTTTCCACAGATTATCTGCAGGTTTTTTGCTGCATATTTTATTATGGGTTTTTCAACATTTAATTTTAATAGGAGAATGCAAATTTGCAGGATAGTATTTTCCTCATGTATTCAGACTTGAAAACTCGTGTAAAAAGAAAAGTAAACTATTCCCGTTGACATCAATAGAAAATGTGTTTATACAGACTGAATTTTTGGCAGTTGTTTTTTTGCTGTTAAAAAAAAAACAAAAAAAAACAAAACCGGTTTGTTCTTTGGTAGGAAATTGCATGGAAATTTACTATTTAGGGGGCATTTTACACAGGATTTTTAGCCCTCCCCATTGATAAACACCTGTATGTGGTTTTTAACACAGATCTGAATCCAAAACCACATAGAAATGAATGGGGCTCGTTTTTGACTGTAAACCACAAGTTTAAAAAAATAAAATAAAAAAAATCCATATGCAATACCATGTAAATACTCGTCAGATGTGGTTTCCAGTGGCAGAAACCAATGAGCAAGTTTTACTTGTCATGTGGACATGCATTTAAGGGATGGACGATCTTCTGATACATGTATAACAAAATAAGAAAAAAGTGGAAAAAAAATGGTGAGCTGCTGGAATAATTATATATTATTTGCAAGTTTATGCTTAGTTATGTTCATCACGTTGGGGTAGTTTGAAAGGTCTTTGAATTGTAGGTAGCTAAATTTGGAATTTTATATATATTTTTCTATTCAAATACAGGATCAGCAAGCACCCCTAGTGGCCTATGGTACAATGTAATTGAGCTGCCCTACCATGGAGGGAGTGTGAGCATGTTGGTAGCCCTTCCTACAGATGAAAGCACACCACTGTCTTCAATCATACCACACATTAGTACAAAAACCCTGCAAAGCTGGATGACCATGACCCCGAAGAGAGTGCAACTGATATTGCCTAAGTAAGTTATCGTCTCTTAAAGAGAACCTGTCCCATAGGTTATGCCCCCTTTGCTGAGGGCAGCACAAGCTTGTCAGACCTGCTGTTTCCAGCACTGTGTTCCTTATTCTGTAAGATGCTGTAGTTTTTGTGTATTTAATGCTCAAATCTGCAGTTTTCAGCCAGAAGTCATTCAGAGTCAGTTTTTTTCAAACCCCGCCCACCTGAGGCTAGCCCCATCCACCTCAACTGATAAACCTATTACTTTGAATAGGTAGAAACAGCTGAATAACTGTCAGTGGGCGGGGCTAACACATACTCATGATTAAGATTTGAGGGGTAAATGCTCTAAAACTACAGCCCCTTACAGAATAAGGGACACAGCGCTGGAAACAGCAGGTCTGACACTAGCTTGTGCTGTCCTCAGCGGGAAGGGGAGGGTGGGGAGCATAACCTATGTGACAGGTTCCCTTTAACTTTATGTGGTAATGTACACGTAATAAAATGGTCTTGTTTTTAGTACTTAAGTTGCAAAATATGTCTTGCTAGATGAGGTAAAGATACTTTAAACAATCTTTGAGGCTATCTCTAGTGATTGTGGTTAAACTGAGTAAGAGTATGCCCATACGGCATGTTGCGTCGTTGTGAACATACGCTTTTAGATATGTGTTTGGATCCGTCTGTCAGACCCTAAACGGACCCAAATATGTATCTAACAATGAACAATGTAATTTACATTGCTTTTTATTAGAAACGCGCATCAGCGTTCACACGAGTGGTCGCTGATGCGTGTCTCATTGTGTCTTTCAGATCAGCAGGAGTCCTATTTTAAAGTATAGGATGCGATCCTGCTGCATCCAACACATATCCAAACATGCAGTTGCGTGTTGGATACGTGTTGGATCTGTTTTTGTTCGCTGCAGCGTTTTTGGATCTGATTTTCGGACCCAGAATCGGATCCAAATACACCATGTGAACGGCCTCTTACACTGTACTTGTTATGTGTCTGCGATGACCGGGAATCGTGTGATAATAGAAATTCTGTTCCTAAAAAAAGGTGGTTTCCAGTTAGCAGTCATAAACCTGTTCTGTCACTACTATGACTTGTGTTAATACTTTTTTAAATTTGTGTTTTTTCTAGATTTACGGTGGAGGCCGATACCGATCTGAAGGATCCTCTTAGAAACCTTGGAATCACCGATATGTTTGACTCCTATAAAGCTAATTTTACCAAAATTACTAGTAAGAACTGCAGCTAGTAGATGTTGGTACATTCTATCACCATGACACTGTTTTAAAACTTTCTACAGTAGATAGGAATTCGCTGCATAGACACATGAATGGTTTAGCAACTTTTTTTTTCTCAATGCTATTACCATTTTTAAAGTGATGATAAATTGGCCATGGCTTAGTAGGGGACATGGCCTTGTGGCTCGATACAGTTTATTTAAAGAGAACCTGTCACATAGGTTGTGCCCCCCTTGCTGAGGGCAGCACAAGCTAGTGTCAGACCTGCTGTTTCCAGCGCTGTGCCCCTTATTCTGTAAGATGCAGCAGTTTTAGAGCATTTACCCCTCAAATATTATTCATGAGTAGTTGTTAGCTCCACCCACCCGCAAAAAGCAGCATTGGATACTTTATTTGGATCCGTTTTTAATGCTTTTTCACTTGCGTTTTACGCATCCGCTTCCGGATGCGTTTTTAGATTCATTCATATTCTCGCTCTCGCTCTCTCTCTCGCGCTCTCTCTCTCGCCCTCTCTCTCCTCCCCGCGCTCTCTCTCTCGCGCCTCTCCTCTCTCGCGCTCTCTCTCTCCCCGCGCTCTCTCTCTCACGCGCTCCTCTCTCTCAGCCTGCGCTCTCTCTCTCTCGCGCTCTCTCTCTCGCGCTCTCTCTCTCTCCTCTCTCTCTCGCGCTCTCTCTCTCTCCTCTCTCTCGCGCTCTCTCTCGCCCTCTCTCTCGCGCTCTCTCTCTCCTCTCTCTGTCGCGCTCTCTCTCTCGCGCTCCTCTCCTCGCGCTCTCCTCTCTCCGCGCTCTCTCTCTCTCGCGCCTCTCTCCTCCTCGCCCTCTCTCTCTCGCCCGCTCTCTCTCGCGCGCTCTCTCTCGCGCGCTCTCTCTCCGCCGCTCTCTCCCACCTTGCCTCTCTCTCTCCCGCCTCTCTCTCTCGCGCTCTCTCTCTCGCGCTCTCTCTCTCCGCGCAGCTCTCTCTCGCGCGCTCCTCTCTCTCGCGCGCTCCTCTCTCTCGCGCGCTCCTCGCTCTCGCGCGCTCCTCGCTCTCGCGCGCTCCTCGCTCTCGCGCGCTCCTCGCTCTCGCGCGCTCCTCGCTCTCGCGCGCTCCTCGCTCTCTCGCGATCCTCGCTCTCGCGCGCTCCTCGCTCTCGCGCGCTCCTCGCTCTCCCGCGCCTCTCTCGCTCTCGCGCGCTCCTCGCTCTCGCGCGCTCCTCGCTCTCCCGCGCGTCCTCGCTCTCGCGCGCATCCTCGCTCTCCGCGCGCTCCCTCGCTCTCCGCGCGCTCCTCGCTCTCCGCGCCTCTCGCCTCGCCGATCCTCGCTTCTCGCCTCTCGCGCGCTCCTCGCTCTCGCCTCTCGCGCGCTCCTCGCTCTCGCCTCTCGCGCGCTCCTCGCTCTCGCCTCTCGCGCTCCTCGCTCTCCCGCCTCTCGCGCTCCTCGCTCTCGCCTCTCGCGCTCCTCGCTCTCGCCTCTCGCGCTCCTCGCTCTCGCCTCTCGCGCTCCTCGCTCTCGCCTCTCGCGCTCCTCGCTCTCGCCTCTCGCGCTCCTCGCTCTCGCCTCTCGCGCTCCTCGCTCTCGCGCCTCTCGCGCTCCTCGCTCTCGCCTCTCGCTGCGCCTCGCTCACTCGCCTCTCGCGTCTCACTCGCTCTCGCCTCTCGCTTCTCGCCTCATCGCGCTCCTCGCTCTCGCCTCTCGCGCTCTCGCTCTCGCCTCTCGCGCTCCTCGCTCTCGCCTCTCGCGCTCCTCGCTCTCGCCTCTCGCGCTCCTCGCTCTCGCCTCTCGCGCTCCTCGCTCTCGCCTCTCGCGCTCCTCGCTCTCGCCCTCTCGCGCTCCTCGCTCTCGCCTCTCGCGCTCCTCGCTCTCGCCTCTCGCGCTCGCTCCCACACACCTTTCCAGCGATCCCCATCCAGCCTCCCAGTGCGCTTTTCGCATCCGCTTTCAGGATGCAAAGCGCTTTTGGACATGTGCCAAAAGCGGACTCCATATCTCCTATGGGCTTTCAGTTGCGTAAAACGCAATAAGAATTGACATGTCAATTCTTAAAGCGGATGCGAAAAGCGCAGTGCAGAAGAGCTCTCAAAAGCGCATCGCCGATCTCCCGTGGGTTTGTCAGTTGGTGTGGGCAGGGCTAGCCTCAGGTGGGCAGGGTTTGAAAAAACTGACACTCTGAAGGACTCTTCGAATGACTCTTCTGGCTGAAAACTGCAGATTTGAGCATTAAATACATGAAAACTCCAGCATCTTACAGAATAAGGGACACCGTGCTGGAAACAGCCAGTCTGTCACTAGCTTGTGCTGCCCTCAGCAAGGGGGGCATAATCTATGTGACAGGTTCTCTTTAATGAACACCAGTGATTGGTGCAAATTATAGTGGAATTCTACGTGAGCTCACAACTGGCATAGATTTTAGTTTATGGAAAATGGATAGCACCAAATGTATAGAGACGAGCTTTCAAGGTGCTGTTTACTGCTGTTACTTTTATAATGAAACTGCTTATAACAATGGGCGTAACTATAGCCATAGCAGGCATAGCAACTGCTATGGGGCCCAGGGATTGAGGGGGCCCCAATTGGATATAAGAACATTGTTCTTTTTTTGTAGGAAAGAAGTAGTTCTTAGCTTTCTGCTCTCCAGCTCTACTATGTGGCTTCCCTGATATATGGCAGGCTTATTTATACCCTTAATTATTGCTTCTTATGCTGCTGTTTTAGTTTGTCGATTGTGGTGGGGCCCCAACTCATTTTGCTATGGGGCCCAATGGGTTCTAGTTACGCCCATGCTTATAACATAATAATAAATGACATTGGCATACAACTTGTCATATGGTGGTACCCCGCTCAAATATAAAAAAAACGAAAGTCTCTATCACAGAAATAAAGCACGCCTATCCATTACAACCACTTTACACGGTACAATATGCTTTGTAGCTGTGGCCCATGGTTGATCGGTTAATACTTTTGAACAGTTTAACACTGTAGTGCTCTTCCACTGGGGCTCAGAGGACTGGGGAGTAAGGGCACTCCCCAGGGCACTCAAAGGGCAGTTAGCTTTTGTGCAATCTGTGTCACTGTGGGTCTCTGGGAGGCTACCTTCTACCACAGTCCGCTTAGATGCGTCTTTCAGGGTGTCACCAGCCTTTAGTTTGAGTGACTAACTCCAGAAGTCCTTGTGGCTGCTTGGCCATTACCCTTCTATAGAATTACATTCTGACTGCCCACGACTGTGAATGTATGAATTGGATGCCACCCAGCAGTCTGCACTACCATATTAAGGTCCTTGACCGCCAGGTAGTCCAAACAGTTGAAGTCCAAGTCTTTTGTATATGGTTGTGGACTCTTTACAGAATCTCATGCATTTACAACGTGAAACTGTACCAAC
Organism: Phyllomedusa bahiana; assembly: GCA_025379985.1. Classification (NCBI taxonomy): domain Eukaryota; kingdom Metazoa; phylum Chordata; class Amphibia; order Anura; family Hylidae; genus Phyllomedusa; species Phyllomedusa bahiana. Next base: position 23,698 of record JAODAL010003905.1, on the reverse strand, counting down.
TCTGCTTAAAAGGGTTTTGCCACGAAGTGAGTTCCTTACCTCTTATCTGCTCAGGAGAGAATATAAACAAAGCATGCTGAGTCATGAATGGCTGCAGGTGTGAGAGGGAGGGGGGTGCGTATAGAGTGAGGAAGAAGGGAGCGTCTGCAATGTTTACTCAAATAATTATATTACAACCAGTGGATTCTCAATGCAGCAGACAACCTCATACACTGCACTTTCTCCCCAGCCCCTTGCAAGCTCCTTCATATTTCATCAGATAAGAAGTGAAAACACGCAAGCGCGGCCAGATCAGCTCCTGTCAATGTCCTGGTCATGTCCAATGTAAACTTTCAGGAAGCAAAGGGGGACTGAGCAATGCTGCAGCTCTCGGAGGCTTCACTTTTGTAATCACATATATTTAGAAAAGTGATTAAATACCCATTTTGGAGCATCCCACGTCAACATTACATTGTAGCAAAACCCCTTTAACTTCTGCTGTGCACAGCAATAGCATTTCTTTATTTTACTCGACTCTGGGCTGATATGTGTCTCAGTTCTGAGTGACTCTGCTTTGCTCCCACGCCCGCACCTCTGTCAGACTGAAAGATCCTCTGGCCTCTCTGTGATGCTTCAGTAGCCTTAGGCCATGTCGACACCGCTAACGTTAAAATACTGTCGGAAATCCAACGGTATTTTAACTTTGCTACACTGTGGTTTTTTACACTTTTTTGCGCAAGCAAAAAAAAAACCAGTTGGATTTTGGATTTACCGTGCAATGATGGCTTTGGAAATCCGATAGGCTTTTGGCGGAAGATAGAACATGTTCTATCTTCTGCCAGATGTTCAGTGGTTTAGAAAACCCACTGTAGATAATCTGTGCTGTGTAGACCACAGCACAGATTTTCTATTGAGCTCTACACAGCACTGGTTACAGACGGATTCTAAATATTGAAACCGCTGAAAATCTGATGAAAAACCTGTGCTGTGTAGACATAGCCTTAGGCCAGGCATCCTCAAACTGTGGCCCTCCATCATTTCAACTCCCATCATTCTCACTGTTATAAATTATATAAATGCATGATGGGAGTTGTAGTTGAGGATGCCTGCCTTAGGCTATGGCTACTCGGCCCTGGTTTTTGGTTGGATTTTCGGCAGATTCAGTATCTAGAATCCTCTGAAAATCTGACTGTAACCAGTGCACCATAGACAGCTATAAATAAAAATCTGTGCTGTAGTCTACACAGCATGGACTTTTTCCAGTTTTTTTTGGAATCCGCATGCTGTATCTTCCATCGGATTCCTGTACAGTCAAAGGATGGGGCTGGCAGGAAATCCGAAAACAGTCTGCAAAAACGTCTCTTTTGAAAACAGACCTACAAAAATCAGTGCTGTGTAGACAAGTCTATAAGGATGGTTTACAGTCCGTTTTCAAATTTGATTCAATATCTGAGTGTTAAAAGCAGACTATATATCCTTGCCGTGTAGCCGGACACGTACAACTATTGCTGTCTTTCTGACGCTGTGGTTCCCAGTGCTAGCAAACACCAGTTTCCTCATGGCCACTAAATCTGAACCACTCCCAGCTTGCAATTCTCTTAGCACACTAGCTTGCTCCTCAGTGGGTGGACTCAGGCCATCTCTTTTCACTGTCACAGCCGGTGTCATCACTTAAAATTATCCCTGTAAGACCCCATACTTCACAGCAGGTACGTAAATTACTTTGTGCCAAGCATTGTCTGTTGTAGACTGCCCCACCTACTACAAAGCTGCACCACAAAGCTTACGGCTCTGATACATGGAAACCTCAGAATTTCTCTGGCTGCAGGCTAAAAGAAGCATGGGCTCTGTGGGGTACATCTGTTATGGGCGTCTAAAATATCTCCCTGCTTTGTTTGTGCGGTGTCCAAATTATAAATGAACTCAAAAGTGTATGTGCACATACATTGCTGAAACAACAAGAGACCTTTCCCAAAATGAGAGACATAGGCTATATTCACACGGCTTAAAATGGGACGTATTTCAGTCCGTAATTAAGCGCCGGAGTGCGCAAATTACGGGCTGAAAACGGCCCATTCATTACGGTAATCCACAGTTCTCATAGAGAACTATGGATTACGTCTCCTCTCCCTGCTCGGCGAATCCGCCGCGGGGGGAGATAAGTGACATGTGAATTACTAGCGGCGTATACACGCTGCTGGTAATGCAAGTCTATGGGCCGGTGAAGTGCCGGCCCCCCACCCCCGCTCCCGCCCCCCTCCACACGGCGTAATTACGCCCTGCATTTAAGCCATGTGAACCTAGCCTAAGGCTGCGTCCACACGACACTGGTCAAAATACTTGTATGGAATATGACAAGTATTTTGTCCATTTTTTTCAATGTGGACTTGTTTTTTTTTTTTTTTTCCCCGCCGGATTTGCAGTCAGTAGACCCCATAGAGAGTTCCATTAATCTCTATGGGGTTTCGGATGTTTTTTTTTTACTGCAAATCTGGCAGATGGTAGAACATGTTCTAAGTTTTTTGCAAAAAACCTTGTTCTTGCAATCCGATATATTGCAAATAGAAGTAGTGTAGACTTCAACTTGGATTTTCAATTGTCGCTTAAGGGGGATACTTTTACCATCCAGATTTTTGCGGTTTTGAAAACCCGAATTGGTATAAAAATCTGATGGTGAAAGTATGTCCTGTAGACGGGCCCGAAGGTAACGCATTGTGGGAAAACAGGCTTCTACTTTACTGTAGGAGTACAACCAATGCTAACTCAGTACAATCCGGGAAAACAGTCCAGGTCTTTCTAACCCCTGACTTCCCTGTTCTGTCAACTTGGAAGCAGAAAGGCAGCACTTCTTCTGTGACAAGCCAGTGGGACAAGAACTTCCCTCTCCATTCACACTTTGGTTCCAGACTGCAGATCACTAGGAAACTTGCTCCGATTTAGGAATTTCCCGGCTTCACAGTCCCTCATTAACAAACGTCTCGGTATTCTCACTACACCCTCCACTCTTCTCTCTGGTGGCAACTGATGCCCTCTTCTTTTACTTCAAATGTTATTCCTACTGCTAACTTCCCTCTGTCACCACCTCCTGTTTGGCACATGTAATAGAAGATCCAACTCCACATTTGATCACACAGTACATATATTTAGCACCCCAACACCAAAATCGCAAAAGAATTTCTCAGACACATGTGCGCCTACTTGCAGCCTTTTATGTGAAGGGTGTTTGTGGGTTACCTGGACTTCAACCCCCTATCCCCTTTTAGATATGCTCCTAATTTGTAGTACAGTACCAAGCATTGATAAAATCAGTGTCTTAAAGGGGTTTTGCCACGATGTAATGTTGACGTGGGATCCTCCAAAATGGGTTTTTTAATCACTTTTCTAAATATATGTGATTACAAAAATTGCAGTCTGAGAGAGCTACAGCCTTCCTTACATGCCCTTGGTTACTTCAAAGTTTGTATTAGATACGGCCTGACAAGAGCTGCTGGACGGGCTTGCGCAGAGAGAGCTTCTTATCTGATGAGAGGGAGCTGCAGAAGTTTTCAAGGCACCGGGTAGCAATATGTTTTCTTTTGTATACAGAATAAACTAGTTGTAGTGTGATTAGATCCCTGCTTTATCTGATGACAGAGAACATGAAGGAGCTTTCAAGCTGCTGAGGAGAAAAGGTGTTGTCTTTTGTATACAGAATCCACAAGTTGCAGTTTTATTATTTCAGTGAACATGTCACACGATCCCTTATGCAGCTTTGTGCTCTGGCTGTGTGCGTCTCTCTTTCAGCTCCGTGATTTGTTTACATTAGCTTCTTAACAGATAAGGCTCCTCCTGGCAAAACCCCTTTAATCTTTTTGAGTAAAGTTGATTAACTCCTCAAAGAGTTTTATTTTATGTGCACAGATCTGAAAACTGACTGTCAACCTTCCCTGTAGATGTCAATAGAGAATCCACCAAGTAGTCGACATTGCACGGTTTTCTACTGGGTGGATTTTCAGCCGCCGATGTTCTGAAAAACCCGGAACATGCACAATCTTCCACCCGGACAGAACCTCCCTCAAAATCTTACAAAAGACACTAAAATACCGTCTGGATTCTTAAACCGCATGTGCATTTTACATTTGCCATGTGGCTGTACCCTAAGACTGGAATAAATAAGCGGGAATCTGCGACCGCATTAGTTTGAAACAAATTTGAATGTCTGTTTACATCAGCCGTCCTTGTGCTTAGTTTGGGCGAAGACTTCCTAACTCACTCTGATTAAAACCATATACTAATGCTACAATAAGTAATCCATCTATTATTGAAAATTAGTACTTGTTTGAGTAGCAGATCTCTTGTTGCCATCTAGTGGCCATATTACTACATTGTTTTTACCACTGATTTGTTCAAAGGATTTGAAATCTGTAAATTCTCATAAATGTGCATTTTGTATTTTTGTTCTGCTTGCTTGCTTTAGTTTAGAAGAGGAATGAAGTGGAAAAGTATAGCTTGAAACCGCTCAGAAGTTCATACTCTATCCTGATTCCAAACACATTAGACACTTCAATACACTATAAATGATTCACACTCTATCTTTCTATTAATAGGATCAGAGCAAGTTTATGTTTCCCACATGCTGCAGAAAGCGAAGATTGAAGTGAAAGAGGATGGCACCAAGGCCTCAGCAGCGACTGGTGAGAACAGCAATGATAAAGAGCTCAGTGTAAATTCTCTCATCCTTTTATAAGGACCTAGGATTTATTGACTCAAGTGTGATGTGATCAGTCATTTATTAATCCTGATCATCAGATTATTCATGGCAATCTCCATTAGGTTCTTGCATGGAACCTGTATTGCATCACCTAATGCATATGGCTCTCTGCAGTATGGTTTTCTATGGAGTCACCACACCATGCTGTAGAGGTCCCCCGAGAAGCAATGTTATTCTGAGCGCTGCTACCCTTCGCTCCTGTAACCATATTTGGCTCTTTTCAAAAGAGCATGTGATCCAGCATCACACAAACGATACAGTGCGCAAGTTGGTACCTTTTATTCATAATTAAAAAGTGACCGGTATAAATCCTCAGATCAAAGAAAATTTCTTCTTTATCTGAAGATTTATACCTGTCACTTTTTAAATTATTGAATAAAGGTCTATTTTTGAAGGTATCTACTTACACCCTGAATTGTTTGTGTGATGCTGGATCACCTCCTCTTTTTTTAATGTGTTTAAAAATCCGGGAAAAACCCGAGGATCCGTTCCCAACAACCCTTTTAAAATTTTCACCCAAAAGTTTACGGTGATGACAAACCCGTTTAAATTCTCTGGCACTTTCCCCCCCCTTTAAAACATTTTAAAAGGGGGTTTTTGGGCCAAAAAAAATGATTTTCCTTACATTTTTATCTGCTGAGGAGAGAAAAATTAACTCAGCTTCGGGGGTACAGGGGGAAAAGGGGGGGGGGGGGCACCAAAAAGATCCAGGGGGATCTGCAAGGGTTTTACTAAAATTTAATTACTTTAACAACCAGTGGATTCTTTTATACAAAAAACAGCCCGGGCTCATTCACTGTTTTTTCCCCTCCCCCAATCCCTTGAAAGCTTTTTCATTTTCCCCTGAAATCCGGGACAGAAAACACAAGCACAGCCAACCCAGCTCCTGCGGTCCTGGTCGGTCAAAATGTAAACGGGTCGGAAACAAAGGGGGGCATAAAAAGAAAGCTGTAGTTTCCCCAGGCTTTTTTTTGTAAATCGAAATATATTTAGAAAAGTGTTTAAAATTTCCCATTTTAAAAGGATCCCACGTAAAACATTCCCAATCGTGGGAAAAACCCCAAAAATTATTGGCGGTGCCATGGCATTTTTTTTAAGGCGCTTTAAAAATGGGTAAAAAAGGGCGCCAAGAAAAGTCCAATCCCCCAAAAAAAAATCGGGGCCTTCGGGGTTCCCTTTTGCATAGGAAAATTTTAAAGGATTTTTGGGGCCCCAGGACATGCCTTATCGCAAGAAGAAAAAGAAAACCCAAACACGGGTTTGAGAGAGAGAAAAATCCCCCAAGCAGGGAGCTGCAAAAGGAAACGGTGAATGTTCATTTGGAAAAAAATCAAACTACAAAGGGTGGTTTTCTGTATACAAAAGACACCAGTTTTCTAAAAAAACCCACTTTTTCCCATTTTCCTGTCATAAGAAAAAAGCAGGGTTTTTATTTTAAGAAAAATTCACACTCCCAACTAGTGGATTCTGTATACAAAAAGACAAAACCCCCTTTTTCCCGCCCCGCAGATTGAAAGCTTCCATGTTCTTTTGTCATCAAATAAAGAAAGGGTAACTCAGATAATCACACTACAACTAGTTTATTCTGTTACAAAAGAAAACCCATCTTTCTCCCGGGTTTCCCCTTTGGGAAAACTTTTTCCCAGCCCCGGGCCCTAAATAGTTTTAAAAAGCTTTCTCTGCCAACCCCTCCAGAAATTTTGTAAAGGCCATATCAAAATAGAAGTTTTTGAATTTAACCAAGTTCAGGGAAAGGGCCACCCCAAAGCTCTCTCGGGGTTTCAATATTTGTAATCACAATTATATTTAGAAAAGGGGATTAAAAACCCCATTTTGGAGGATCCCCTTTTAAAAATTTTTAAAAATCGTGGAAAAACCCCCTTTTAAAATCATTGTGCGACGGGGGCCAAAAACATATTACTAGTGTATGAATGCGCCTCAATAGGCCCCTTGCATTTGGAGGTCCCCCATTTGTATCATTTTTGGGGCGCATTAAAATGGTCGTGTGGCGTTTTAATTTTTTTTTGGGGCCCCTATTTTTGGGTTTACGAAATTTTCTTTTTACATCGAGAATAGGCCCTTCAAAAAGTGTTTTTGGCTAAAAATAACCAAAAAAACTAGGGTTTTGTTTAAATTCCCCCCCATTTCCCCCCTTTTAGAATTTTTTAGTTCTAGAAAATTGGGAGTTTTTGGTGCCCCCAAAAATAATCCCGGGTTAAAAACTGCTGGCAAATCTCTGTGCAATATCAGTTTTTTTTTGACATGGGAAAAGGGAAGTTTTGGGTTTCCCATCAGGCCATTTTAAGCTAAGGGTTTCTGGGGAATTTTTAAACTTAAAAAAAAATTTTTTTAAATTTTTAAAGGGAGTCTAAATGGGGGGAAAAAAAAATCCATCCCATAAGCCTCAAAAATTTAGTAAGAAACCCTTTTAAAATTCCCCCTTTTAAAAAGTCCCCACTTGCACCCCGGGTGGGGGAATTTTTTGGGGGTTTTTCCCTTTTGTAAGAAAAAAAAAGGTAAAAACCCCAATTTGTTTTTTTGAAAATTTTTTAAAAACGATCAAAAGGGTATCCCTGTTCTATCAAGTGACAGGGCTTTTTAAAAGATATCTGGTTAGGGCCCAGAAGTTTTTCCCCAATTTAAAATTTGGGGTTTTCCCACACTAAAAGAAAGCAAAAATTTTAGAGATTGTGGATGGGTTATCAAAAACATCATCCAGGTTTTAGAAGAAAAAAAAATTACTCTGAAATCTTGGCATGGTGTGGATTTTAGATCTTAAATCGCAGTAGAACATTCATATTTTGTAGGGGCTTCATAATTTTGGCTACGGTTTGCCCTTGGGTGGAAAATTTTTGGGCCACATCAGGGTGTTATCCAAAACCCCGGCATAATCTTTTTTAAACTGAAAAAAAAAAATTTAAAATTTTTCCCTTGTATAAAACAGAATCATTGAAATGTGAATTACAGACTTAAACGTAACTTTTAATATGTTAGCTCACTAAAGCAATTTTTGTAGAAAAAATTTTCAAAATAAAAACATCAAACCTTTTACCAAAAGGGAAAACCCAAATGAAATTATTTTTTCCACCATCCAAGTATAAAAATTTGTCCCCCAAAAGGGAAATTTTCCAAAAATTTCAAGAGTGACTAGTCCATGCCCCACGGGGTGAAAGCAAAAAATTTCCATAAAGGGAAAAAATAAAGGGCCTGTGACCAAAAGGGGCATGTAAAAACCAGGAACCCCTAAATACCCAATTTCAACCTACTTTAACTGTCGGCAAAAACAAACCCTGATGGGGCAAACCCTCCCCTCCGAGGTTTCCCTTTTTTTCAAAAAATGGGGGAAATTGAAAACCAAAAGCCCCCAAAAAGGGGGAAACAGTTCCCCCAAAATAAATATAGCCTGAGGAGAAAGAGCCCACAAAAAATAAAGCCAAATTGGTCACCCAAAAACAAAAACCTTTAAAGAAAACCTCCCGACCTTTTCCCCCCGTAACCCAAATTGGGGGTTTTCCTCAGGGAGCTACAATAAAAAAAGCCCAAATTTGGGAAAAAAAAGGGCGTACATTTTAAAAAAATGTAAAAAAAAAAACCGTGAAAGGTGCAAATGTTAAAAATTTCCAAAATTCCCCTGGTGGGCAAAAAGTATGAAATACTACCAAAAAAATTGCAGTAGAACTAAGCCATTTTATATTTAGCTTGCCAAAATGCCCACGTTTTTTCCAAAACACTTTTAAAGTGAAAGCCCCAATTTTTGGATGTGAAGGGCCACACCCGAGGAGACTTCGCTCCTGCAATGTTGCCCCAGTTCTCCAAAAAATGCCCCCCAATTTGGAAAGGCGTGCAAAAGCATTTAATAAAATTTGAAAGAAGCTTTAAAAGGGAGACATGTATGAAAGGAAGGCACTTCGAACTAAATTTGGATACATTTTTCCTTCATGAAATAATGCACCCTAAATGAAATGAAAAGTATTTTTTGGGGATTATAAATGGACCCAAAACTTCTGCCCGCCCCTCCCCCTATGGCGAAATTTTTGGAAATTTTTTGCCGCATAAGAAAATTACCAAACCCAAAAAAATGTTTAGATAACCGGGAAATAAAAAAAAGTCATTAGAAAGAAATGTCAATTGAATACAAACTATTTTACTGATCTTCCCTTGGGGCCCCACGGGGTGCTGGCCGTGCTGGGTGAAAGAATAAAAAAAGCCACCCAAAAAATTTTTCCAAAATTTTAAAAATAGAAAAAAAAATTTAAAAAATTTTTGTTTAAATTAATTTTTTTTTAAAGCCCAAAATTGTTCCGGGGCGCTGTACATCGAGGGGGTTACAAAAAATTTTAACATAAGCCCAAAACGAGTACAGGATGGGGGATAATACAATTGGCATACGAGGGAGAAGGACCCCCCCGGGGGCCTTAAAATTTTTAAAGGGGGGGAAAGAGCCCGAGGTGGGGGGAAAGACATGTCTGGGAAGGAAGCAGTGACAAGTTTATGAATTTTTAAGAAAGCCTAAAAAAAGGGTTTTTCGGTTGCTTTTGAAGCGGTAAAAAGTGGGGGAGAGTCCAAATTTTTTGGGGGAAAGTGATTTCCAAGTGGGGGGTTAAGCAGGGGAAAAAGGGGCTTGGAAAAGGGGTTGTGTGGGGACTGATAACGGGGGGAGCAGGGGAAAAGGTCCTGTGAGGAGCGGAAGGGTGGTGGGGGGAGATTTTAAAAATTTGGGGCCCAGAGATTATGGGGGGGGGAGAGGTAAAGGAGAGCCTTTAGGTAAAGGGTTAGAGCTTGAAATAAATTCTTTGGCAAAGGAACCCAAAAAGGGAAAATTCCCCAGGGGGGAAAGGGGCCGGAGGAGTAGCAAAGGAAAAAGGGGTGGATAAGAACGGGCACCAGAGTTAAGGAGGTTGGGGGGGAAACCGAGGTCAAGCTGTAGGACCCTGAGAAGGGAATGTTGGCAGTATTCAAGGCGGGGAAAAAGCCCCAGGGAGGGCCAACCATTTTTGCAATTTCTTTAAGCCGAGAATAAGCGGAATTGGGCGGGGAGATTTTTTTTTTAAAAGGGGGAAAAGGGGGGCAGGCAAGGGGGGGTTTTTGGTTTGGTGGGTTTTTTGAAAAAAAAAACAGGTCTGGGGATTAACCCCCCCAAGACACGGACTTGGGGGAACCCGGTGAAAGTGGTAAAAGCCGTTGACTTAAAAAAAAGATCAGGGGCAGGGGAAAAGGGTTTAATGGTGGAAAATAAAATGGCTTTTTTGTTCCTCTCCACTTTTTAAAATTTTGGGAAACCCGTGATAAGGAAGGAGGAAAGGGAAAGAACAACATCAGGGAGGGGAGAGTAGAAAAGGGTTAACATCGGGGAAAGAGAGTAAGGGGGGAAAATCATCACATACAGGGGGAAATTTAAAACCCATGTAGGCTATGCTGACCGGGGCCAAGGGTTTTAAAAGGAAGAAGATAATGGACCCGGGACTAAACCCTTGGGGGAAAACCAAACCAAAAGATTTGGGCCAGGGGAGGAGTGGGGGGCAAGAATGGAAAGACTGAAAGTCCCGTTTCATGGGGAAAGAGGAGATCCAGGAAAACCAAGCCTTTGATGCCGAGGGAGGAGAGGATTTGTAGCGGGAGGGAATGGTCGACAGTTGCAAAGGCAAAAGGGACGGTCCAAAGGAGGGGGAGAAAAACAGAGTAGGGCATGGGGCTTTAGAAAGTTACTAAAATCATTAGTGCCCTTTGGTTTAGGGAAAGTTTTCAGGTAGAGTGGGTGGGTCAAAACCCAGTTTTGTAGGGGGTCAAAAGGGGTTGGGGGAAGGGGGGAGGACACGAAAAATAGCAAGGGCTGCTCAAAGGATTTGGGAAGAAAAAGGGGAGCAGTGAGAGGGGGCATAGTTTGGACAAGAAGGGGGGGAAAAGGGTTGTTTTTTTTAAATTTGGGGAAGTGAAAGAGCATGTTTAAAGGCAAAAGGGAAGACCAAAGGGGTTATTGATAGGTTAAAGAGAGGGGTTATCTGGAAAAAAAGCACTGGGGCGGGATGAGGTGGGATGGCAGTGGGTCAAGACTACAGGTAGTGAGCTTGGATTTGGACAGTAAGGAGGAGAGCTTGTCATGAGTGACCGTGGGGAAGCAAGTTAAGGGGGAAGAGCAGGTTGCAAGGGTAAGGGAGGGTGGTGGGGACTGCGGGCTGAAGCTTTCTCTGATGAGGTTGATCTTCTGGAGGAAGTGAATGGCAAAGTCATCTGCTGAAAGGAGGGATGGGGGAGGAGGTGTTGGTGGACGGAGAAGAGAGTTGAAGGTTTTGAATAATTGTCTGGGGTTGTGGGACAGGGAGGATATGAGAGTTGTGAAATAGTTCTGTTTGGCTGAGGCGAGTGCGGACTTAAATGTCTGCAGTGAGTGTTAACATAATCAGTAGGTTATTTAATGTAAAACTAGTTTTAGATTATATTAAATTTAAATACATTTTATAGGAGATTTTTATATTTTTGGGATATCATATATTTTAAGATTAATTTTACATAAAATGTTTTGATATTTTATATAGTTTGATAATAATCAGCAATCACTTTTTAGTATTACACTGGTATGTAAATTGAGAAATATTGTCAATTTTTTTTCCCTAACAGCAAATCTAGCTCCACTTGGACTCCTCAGGCTCAGGAAGACCCCATTGGAACAGGTCTTCCTGTTCAAGCAGTAATGCGTCTAGCTTTGCCGAACCACATTCATTTCATATGTGTGTAATATTTCGAGTGTGGTGCAACGCCCCCAGAACGCCTCCTCATGTTAGGCGCATTAGAAAGCGTTGAGTTTTATGAACAATGCGGCAAACACATTCATTAGGTGCATTAGACATCGTAGCCGGCTCACTTAGGCGCATTTTATGCTAGAAAAGGGTGAAAAACCCGATCATACATGTCTCCCTAAGTGTATGCCATCACTGGTGGAAGTATCTTCTGCTGTGCCATTCACATCAGAAACTGCGCATACGCAGTAAGGTATTATGAACGCCGAGGGAACTTTGGTAAGCTATATACAAGGTGGCTTAGTTTAACTACCTTCTGGCTAGTATCATCATCACTTTTTGGCCACCAGTGACATTCTTGGAAGTGTACATTTGCACCTCTACACAGTGTTGTATATACATTTGTCTATATGTACACCTTTTTGCCCAATGGTCTTTTTGATTGTAGCTCCCCTGAGGAATGGTCATCCGATATACGGTTTGACAGGTCAATACAGTTTTGTTCTGGTGACAATTTTGCTATATTTTGTTGTGGGCATCTTTTCCCTCAGGAATATATTTATGTGGAACTGTTCCCATATTGTTTGCTTTGGGTTTGTAATTCACCTCTCTCTTAGGGAATAGAGTCAGCCTCTGTAAGGTGGGGGGGACCCCCTTTCGGGCGATTGTCCACCAGTTAGGTAGCTTGAAATGGGGTATAGGTCTCCTGTTATATGCCAAATATGGCCACAGACCTGATTTTTCAAAATATGGTATTTTCGGCTTCACCTGTTTTATTGTTTGGACACTTTACTCCGTGGATATGGACTACGTCAGTCTAGAAATCTGGACCATCTACCATTCAGATAAATCCGTATCGTAGGATACGTGAGTATATAATAAATTTGTGATCCTGATTTGTGTCCTTTGTTATAAAGTGTTGATGTACTCTATTTGGCATATATTTCTAGGAATTTTTTTTAGTGAGTTAACATTTAAAAGTTACGTTTTAGTCTGTACTTTTTACATTTCAGTGATTTGTTATCCCAACATGGCCAGCTGCTTTTTCGCAAGCTGAAAGACTTGGACATGTAAAGAATTTTTTTCCCCAGATCACCACACCCACCGCTCTCCCCAAACCTATGTGTCCTGATATCTAATTGGGTTTGCCTTGAGATTATTCTTTTCACACTACTTTTTTTTTATATGTGTAAAAGAAATTGGATAGTTTGTGCCCATATTGCAGAAGAGACCAATAATGTTTTGTTTTAATTTTTAGCTGCAGTTTTGATAGCAAGATCATCTCCTCCCTGGTTTACAGTGGACAGACCATTCTTGTTTTTCATCAGGCATAACCCAACAGGTGAGCACTGCTTTATTCATCCATCTAATCGGATTGTTCGATGACAGTTCATGTACACTCACCGGCCACTTTATTAGGTACACCTGTCCAACTGCTCGTTAACACTTAATTTCTAATCAGCCAATCACATGGCGGCAACTCCGTGCATTTAGGCATGTAGACATTGTCAAGACAATCTCCTGCAGTTCAAACTGAGCATCAGTATGGGGAAGAAAGGTGATTTGAGTGCCTTTGACCTCTGGCATGGTTGTTGGTGCCAGAAGGGCTGGTCTGAGTATTTCAGAAACTGCTGATCTCCTGGGATTTTCACGCACAACCATCTCTAGGGTTTACAGAGAATGGTCCGAAAAAGAAAAAACATCCAGTGAGCGGCAGTCCTGTGGGCGGAAATGCCTTGTTGATGCCAGAGGTCAAAGGAGAATGGGCAGACTGGTTCGAGCTGACAGAAAGGCAACAGTGACTCAAATAGCCACCCGTTACAACCAAGGTAGGCAGAAGAGCATCTCTGAACGCACAGTACGGCGAACTTTGTGGCAGATGGGCTACAGCAGCAGAAGACCACATCGGGTGCCACTCCTTTCAGCTAAGAACAGGAAACTGAGGCTCCAATTTGCCCAAGCTCATCAAAATTGGACAGTAGAAGATTGGAAAAACGTTGCCTGGTCTGATGAGTCTCGATTTCTGCTGCGACATTTGGATGGTAGGGTCAGAATTTGGCGTCAACAACATGAAAGCATGGATCCATCCTGCCTTGTATCAATGGTTCAGGCTGGTGGTGGTGGTGTCATGGTGTGGGGAATATTTTCTTGGCACTCTTTGGGCCCCTTGGTACCAATTGAGCATCGTTGCAACACCTTGTGGAATCTATGCCACGAAGAATTGAGGCAGTTCTGAAGGCAAAAGGGGGTCGAACCCATTACTAGCATGGTGTACCTAATAAAGTGGCCGGTGAGTGTATATCCAGTTGTGTTCCAATGAATGGCTCAGACATTACCACTTCTAAATCCCCTTCTAAAAATCTATATGTACAGATTGTGTCCCTTGAAAGGAGTGATGGTGTGACATAAGTTTTACTAAGGCAATGATGTTTTGTCTGTACTCCAGAAACATGTCAGGGGTATACCCTCAATATATAATGGCATATCTGACATTGGTCAGTGTTACAAATCTTTTTTTTTTTTTTTTTCCTCATTGGTCCTCTGTATAGGAAAAACCATTATGCTTGTTCCTATCCATGTTAAAGGACACGCGGTTGCCCTTGGTTTGGTGAATGGAGGGCCTATGAAAAGGTTTCACACTGAACACATTGTGAATTTAGCTAAATATTTGCAATGCAAATTCTTTTATCATGTATGTATTAGACTGCACCGTATTGAAAACCAGGTTAAATATTTTACCTTGGAGGCTTCGTATGGAACCTCCATCACAGAGGTGGATCCATTACATGACCAGCACCCAATGGACCCCATTGACTACAATGGGGTCCGTTGTTGTAATGGAAAAAAATAGTGCAGCATACTGCACTAATATTGGTGTCATTTTTGATGGAATCTACATCAAATACTCTGAACAAAATCTCCAACCCAGATGTGAAGGTCTAAAATAGAGTATTAACTTTGCTGTTAATGTTCCTTTTAAATAAGTTTGCATTTATAATGGGTCTTCTCCCAAAAGTAATGCATGACATGTTAGCTAGACATGTAAAAATATTAATAACTGTTGGAATCTGGGACATGGACACACAACTTCAAGGTTTTACATGATTAGGTCCTGAAGCTACTGCCCAGAGTGTGGTACAGAACAAAGACTTCCTTTGTTTGTTCTTATTGTCATTACTAATTGCCTTTTTTTGAAATTCTTCTAGCATTCATCTAAATGTCAAAAATAGGTTTGTGTATTACAAACATGAATAAATCTCCTGATGGTTCTACATAATTTGTTTTCTAGGTGCGGTCCTCTTCACAGGACAAATAAATAAACCTTGAGGACAAGCAACTTGCATCAGGAAATCTGAACCCACTATTTTGTACATTACCCTAGTTTTGTTTTGTGAATGATCAATTTAAGTGGGAAAGTTTCACAGTGCTTTTAACGTTATTCTTATTGACCCTTGTATGTATTTTTGATACAGTAACTCGCATTGCTGTTTTGCAAGTGTTGTGTTTTTTTGGTTTTTTTTAACTACTGAGAATTTTTTTTCTTTAAAATGTTGTATATTTACTTTTACATCACTTTAGGCGTCTGAGAGGCCAGTTGAATGTATACGTACTCTGGTATCTAATGTATTTTACGGTACAGAATTTGTGGCTGGGATGTTATTTACTATGGTCTTCCAGCCTTTATTGGTGGTACTTTTGGCAGACATTCTACATATAAAGATTCTTTTTTTTTATTTGTTTTAGTAGGCAATTCATGTATTTTGTGAAAACTGGAGATTAAGCTGTAATGTTTTTTTTATATATCTGTACTAGATGATGCATGTGTTCTTTCAAATAAAACACTCCAGACTGCATCTCATGTTTGAGATGCTTTACAAGTATGTTGAAATTGATGATTTTTTTTTTTAATTGCAACATATTTTTTCATGAAAATATACTCAATTTATTATAGTTACGGTAATAAATATTGGGCACCGGTATCAGAATTTGCTATGCCAGAGTGAAATTGGGGGAAAAAAAGCATAATCATCAATACATAGTAATTTGCAAATTTATACTAACCCTAAAGTGCTGTTTTGTTAATTGCAGAAGTTTTCACTGCCTTTGTTTCACAGAAAAGAATATAGACTAAATACCTTTTTATTATTTGAGTTTTGTGGAGGGTGGTGATTCATGATCTGTAAAGGTAGCCTTCTAAACCAAAAACATTAGTCCATTTCTAATAATTTGGCATTCTTTTTGACAACTGAGATGCCAGATCATGGGAATTTGCAAACTTGGAGGTGCGTGTATACAATCACACAGTGTGTTATATTATAGACCTTGGGGCTCAAGAAGTTGTTGCTTTCTAATTCTCAAATAGCCCCATTGACACAGGCATTGCTGGTTTATCAAGTAATTCTTCATGCAGTTTGCCAGATTTCTACACTAAAGGGTGCTAGACTTAACACATTTTACTGTATGTCATTATGTAACTTAACACACTTGTGAAATCTTTTTCTTTTTTTTTCCAATACACTGCTCCGCAGAGGTGTAGTTATAGGGGGTGCAGAGGTAACGGATGCTACTGGATCCTGGCGCATTGGGGGGCCCAAAGACCCCTCTATAGCATAAGAAAATATCAGTATTATAAATGGCAGGTGGGAGCCATTTTATGGATTTTGTACTGGGGCCCTGGAGCTTTAAGTTAAAGGAGTTGTCTCATTACAAGCTTTCAGCCTGTCAGTGAGCCTGATAGTTGAATTGAGGGGCGTGCTTCTTGGTCTGTCTCTTCTGCTCCCTCTTCCCCCCTCCCCTCAGCACACAGGCAGCTCCATAACTTCTATACAGCAAGGGGGAGGGGGTTTGCTGCCAGAGTTAACCCTGTGTGTGCCTGCCTAGGTCTGTTGCAGGAGAGGGCTGATCTATGAGTGTAGAGAGGTTGTGAAGCTGTTATGCTAATAGCAGAGAGAGGGGATGCAAGTGTTCCTATATCCCTGCTTAGCTTACAAGTCTCCACATCTCCAGCAACAACAAATCCTGTCAGAACAGACACAGGCAGCTGGGAAGTGTTACTATACTCAGGCACTAGTTTCAGCAGAGCATGAAGTATCCACATGCCTGATCTGTTCTATTAGTATAGTGACAGTTCCACAGACACATCATGATTATAGTAACACACAGGGTCACTGCTGTCATGTCTATCTGTGTAGAGAGCAGGAGGAAGCAGGCACACACAGGGTTAATCCAGGCAGCAAGGACACAGAAGCCAGAGTCCTCCCTCCCCCTCCCTCCACTACAGAAGGGACCTGAGTCATACAGACCTGACAGCCAGTAAGATAAGGATCAACAGGTCAGCTGCTATAGAAATTTGAGAAGCTGATGCACTCCTACTAACAGGGCTAACTCAAAATCAGTAGGACATTTGTAATGAACATATATTGCAAAGCTGCTTGTTTTTTAAAGATCTTTTAATTAAAACCCAATCATTGTAGCGAGACAACCCCTTTAAGCCTCTGCTGCTCAGCTGCATCATCTCCTCACTTTTTTTTTTTCTTTTCCACTCCTGCTAAACCTCTATGAGCAGTATGCACCCTGGTCATTTGGTGAGCAAAAGTCCCTCTTTTGTCTAAAGGAAGACTTTTTAGTGGTGGATTGAAAGTGAATGATTGCAGAAGCAAAGATGAGAAGTGGCTCATAAGTGGAGAAAAGGCATTTTTCTCTACTAAGATATCATACAGTATAAAGATTCTAATGTCTGCTTCTAAAATTTTAACAAACACCAATGTAAAAACTTATGTTTAAAACTTTAAAAAATTTAAAAATCTATCAACAGTCCATAAACCTTACAAGCTGAGTAACTATCCCCTAACAATATGGGGGGAGGGAGGAAAGGAGGTTTTATGAACAGAATGCTGCTATCTTCCCTTCTTTAGTGGCCAAGCTCATCCTGTTATTTTTATAAATTCCCTGATCTCCCACCCTAGAGTACAGCAGATCATGATTCTCCTGCCTGAGTCCTTCCGAAACCTGTGTGTGGATTTCACCACTGACCTTCAAGTAAGCACAAAAAGCATCATACAAAGGGTAGGGCGCAGGACTCATAAGACTTGGATGATACTATGGGGCCCATAAATCCATATTTGCTCCTTTTTGGTTCTTGAAAATCTTCACAATTTTCCTAGTTGGTTATTGGTGGAATATTTTGCACGTCATAAATGCTACTGGACAATAAGCTTCATGAGAAAATAAAATTAAAAAGTAGTAAAAAAGATCAGTCATCCAGAATGGAAAGTGTGCCTCCGAGGTAGGCTTTACACATCTATAGGTGTTGAAGTCACAAAACCCAAATCCCATGTTCAGCGACCATTTATAATTTGATTCAGTAAGGCCAGGTTCACACGGCATATAGTGGCGCATACCTGTGCGCATCACTGTATGGCTGCTATTGAAAGTACGCACTGGCCAGCACGTACTTTCTATAGCAGCCCGTCCCGCCTACCACTCGCTTTAAAGTTTCCTGGTCGTAAGGTCACTTCCCCTTTTGAGGGGATAGGTTTCCCGAGAACTCACTGGGAAAAAAAATAGCACTAAGAGTGCTATGAAATTTGCTTGTATTTGCGGGGGCCACTTTTGGTCATTTTCAGACAATTTTCCCTTTTGAATTACCCCAAAACATGAGGAATCCAAGAGTTGTGGCTGATATGGATGCTAAAATGTTAAGACACATTGGGTGAAACTATTTTCTTTTGATGTTTTCTGGTACAACCCCCAATTTAAATGCTTTTAGTTTTTCAAAAAATTTTTAGCCCTTTTAATAAAAAACCCCCTTTGAAAAAAACTGCTTAATTCCCTTTAGGGATAAAAGATTGGATATCTGCTCTGGTGGACCTGTTTGGTGTACAAATTGAAGGGTAGGGCCCTTTTGTAATTTTACTTGGTAGCCTTTAAATTAAACCCCAAAACCCTTTCAGTAGTAAAAATTTGTTAGAACCCCATGACTTGCCCCCTTGACTTTAACCCAATGAAGCCAGCCCTTAAAAGAAGTAAAAAAATTATCCCCATGATTCCCAAAAAAGGGGGTTATCTTAAAAATTTTTTATGCACGGGCCAATGCCTTTCATTCTTTCTTTTGCCTTTGTTTTAAAAGTCCGAAATTCCATTTAACCGAGCTATGTCTTCCTGGGGTGAAAAACTTACAAGATAGTCATTTTTTTTTACAACAAAACCATAGTGTTTTAAGCATTCACCTGACAAGAACTTTCCTTTGGTTAAATTTTTTCCAACATTAATAAGGATCTATTAAAAAATTTAAATTTTAAATTTTTACATGACCTACTAGCGGACAAAAAATATTATACCCATAAAGTTGGGACCGCTCTGGATAGAACACTTTAGGTAAGAGTTTTTGATATCCTAAAATTAATTTTTTTGTGAAATTAAAGAATTTGTATGTGGGAAAATGTACGTATATTGGGAAAAACTTTTTGGATAAATTTTACATGGTGTTCAAAATAGTTTTTTTTCCATTTTTTCAGGAGGGGCCTGAAGAGAAACCAAAAATTTTGGTTTTTCTTTTCTAATATTAGGTCCCCTTTCTTTTTGCCTCCCAAAAAAATAAAAACGATACCTTTGTTAGAGTACCATAAATATTTAAAATTTTTAAAGGGTAAAAAATTTTCTTTTTTTTAAACTGCACTATCCCGGGAAAACTTTCCTAGATTTTCTGTGAATTGACTGTTAGTATGTCCTACAAAACTTGGAACCCTTTTAAAGTTGTGGTTGAATGATGATTAAAGCATAAGGGCACATTTATTGTGGCGATTTCTTCCAAAATACTGGCGTACATGTTTCACATCACACTTCTTTAGACATTTTGTGCCCTGTCCCAAAAAAAGGGGGGGTGGAAATTAAAAGCTGAAAGAGTGTGCCGAACAAATACGCCAGAATTCTGGAGGTATTGTTGGCCCAAACTAAGCCAACTAAAAGAAAGGTGTAAAAAAAAAAAAATAGAAGTATCTAAACAAGCACCATACATACAAATATGTCAAAATCCTATTTTGGTGCATATTAAACCCTTTAAAAACAAAGCGTCACCAATTGAGCTTTTCTCCAAAAATTCCTGAACTTTTTAAAAAATAAAAGGTTTGTGAGCTCCCTTTAAATTTTTTAATTTTTTTTTTTATTTAAAACGTCCCACCTTTTAAGACAATATTACAAACTTGAAAAATTGTAGAAAAAAATTTCTTTTGGTTTTTCTTTATCAAATGTCCCGGGAAAAGGGGCCTCCCGGGTTTCATTGCGTCAATGGGATATCAGACGCCTGACATTTGGCAAAAACCCACCCTGTCTGTGCATTTTGTGGTGTAAGGGGTTGTTAACCACAGGTTTTTTGGGTCTGTTTTGGTTCGATAATCGGACCAAAAAAAAGTTTTGCAGAAATTGCAATGAAAACCTACCCAAAACGTCCCCCCAAAAAAACCCCCCCGCAGTTGGGGTTTTTGGATGTGTTTTGGCTGCAGCAGGAGCGCACCCTATAATCTTAAATAGGGCTTCTTTGAAGGGATCCGAAAGACTAATCCGAAAGGCGCATTGGACACGATGGTGATACTTTTTGTGGCCTGTGCGTTTCATTTTAAAAGCAATGTAAAGCACATTGCTATTTGTTAGCTGCGTGTTTGGGGTCCGACAGACGGAGCCTAACACGCAATTAAAAAGCGTATGTTACATGGACGAAAAGACACCATGTGAACATACCCTAACCCTTCTTTCTCAAGCCAGGCATTAAAACGTCGCAGCACAGGTGTGCTTTTGCCGGGTTTTTGGGTCTCCTTGCTACCCCTCAGGGAGTGAAAAAAAAAGGGAGGCTCCTTGCCAGACATTTAATATAAGTAAGCCACAGCTTTTTTTTCTACAATTTTTAAAGTTTGTAATGTTTGTCTTAAAAGGTGGGGACTATATTTTTGAATAATAAAAATGAAGATTAATGAATCATGGAGCTCCCCCATACATACAAAAATTATGTAAAAAAAAATTTTTCTTTTTTTTGATGAAAATAAAAACTTCTAATTTAATGGCAAATAAGGGCTTTAAATGTAAGGTGGGCACATGTATAAATCCCATTGCTGCTTGATGAAGAAAGCTAACACGTTCAAGAGTCCCGTCTTCCCTACTATATAAAAAGTATTGGTTTTAATTGTAGCTTGTTTATTTCTAGACATTAGTTTAATGGCAATAGCAATGCGCACAGAAAAAAAAAAAAAATTTAGAAGACAGACAGATGATACTGTGTTGGTCAAATAGGCCCCCTAGTTTGGAGGGACTTTGCAAAAACTTGGGGGCCGGGGCATCCTAAAATAAATTTTTTTACACTAAGCCTAATCCCAATTTAGATTTGAGGTTTTATTTTAAAATTTTTTTTTTGCACCTGCCCTTTTACAGTTTTTGGGGCCCAATTTTCTGTTTAAAATAACTTAAGTTGTATTTGTAAGGTAAAAAATCACAGAAAAATGGGAATTTATTTACTAAAAAAACACGACGCAAGGCCATACGTACAGCTCAATGGCTGGACTAAGACGAAACCAGTAAAAGAAACGCAATCCCCCCTGTGCTACCGAAAAAAATTTTAAAACTGGTGCGAAAAACTAAGGGACCATTTTACTGAGAGGGAACAGCATAAAAAACAACCCAAAAACATGGGGGAAAAGTGCTTTTTTTTAACATTTCGCCTCGCTTAGAATTTTCTTGTGCTTCCCAGTATATTCTATGGCATGGTCAATGACACCATGAGAAAATACATATTGTCCTGTAAAATAAGAGTCCTCCTCTTATCAAGATGGAAAAAGTTTTATGGCTTTTAGGGGGACTGGGGGTTAAAAAAAAAAAAACAAATGTGAACCCTCTTCCACAAAAAAAACTACACAGCTACAGACCTACTTCACAGACGACTGCAAGCCGCTGGTGCATGACTTGTTATAATGCAGGAGGGCCGGCAGTGAAAGCAGGGTCACAGCAGCCTCTGTCATTTTAGTATAGTCACAGAAGAGAAGCTTGTGTCTTCACCGGCTCCTGGCGACACCTGGGCTTGCCTATCCTCCCCATGAAAAAATAGGGCCCGGGAAATGGGGCTAAACCCCGGGTTTCCTGTGTAGGTCCCCCCAGTAGGTAGGGAGATATATAGTAACCCCATTAAGTAAGTATGGTGGCATATAGATGCCACAGTAGGTAGGTATATAGGCCACCATTAAGTAGGTTTATAAACCTCCAAGTAGGTAGGTTGGTATATAGGGGACATTGTAGGGGCAAATGGACCCCCGATGTAGGGCCCTTGGGGTTTTGGTATAATAGGCCCCACATAAAAAAAAATAAATAAATAATAATAATAGAAATACCTCTTCCTGTTTCTACTGAATGCTGAACAGATCACTATTACTTGCTTTTGTACTGGTACGGGTTGTGCTAATCTTTGAGTTTTGTAAGCTGGAGTTCCAAGGCAGGGTGCCTTAGGGTATGTTCACACAACATATTATCGGTCTGTACTTCAGTGTGTAATTGCCCCTCAATACGCCAGAAGTACAGGCCGAGAATATGGTAATTCATAGCTCTCATTGAGAGCTTGGATTACCTGCTTTTTCCTCCAGGACGTCCCCCGTCAGGGGAAAAAAATACTACCAGAGAAAAAAAATAGTCAGTGAGAACTTAAGAAGGGGCGGTGGCCAGTTTTTTAAAGGCCCCGGCGGTTTGCGGTGTAAAAATACCGCGAAAATAATTATGTGAATATAACCTCAGGCTTGTGGCCTAGAAAAGGCAGCAGCACAGGTGGCGTGATGAAGTCACTACATCATACCACCTACAGTGCCTAATCATGTGGCCCACAGTAGTAGTCAGCAGGGCAAAGAGCCGATGGCTCCCTGCTCTGCTATGGTTTTCAGCTGTATGCGTGTCCCAAAGAGAATACATGCTAGTGCTAGTCCAGGCCTGGGTATAGGACAGCAGCTGTTTTATTCGAGGCACAGGTACCAAGGGAAAAATTCTAGTGTGCCTTACATTGGCCCTTCCCCAAATGCAATACTGTGTGTCCTATTCGCTAGCTTTAATTTTTTTTGGGGGATCTATAAAAACCCGCTCAAATAAAATATATCTATTGGCTGTGTTGTATCCGGATGTGGTGGGGTTTGGGAATGGCCTAAGCCCCATTCTTTTCAATGTGATTGATACACCCTATCGTAGCATAAGGTGCTGTTGTGTATGTATTCTTATAACATGTATGTATTCATTCTTTTTATCCTTCTTGTTGAGATCTACAACATTGAACAACATTTTTGGCCACCTATTCCTCATCATTTAAAGTACAATTAGAAAGCTAAAAAGTTTTCTGGTGTTTCTGGTTAACTTTCTTTTGACATCTACAAAATGAGAACAGGTTTTAGAGGAAATATGATGAATCTGTATTTAAAGACACAGCTGCTCAAAAATTTCTGTTAGTCCAAAAACAAAATATTTTCAGCACATCCATTTTGAAAAAGGTTTTTATGGTCATGCTGGTGTGGCAGCCAAAAGCAGTGTAAACACAACACAACAGCAGCAACACTCTTCAAGCACTAAAAACAGTCAAAAGGGACATACACATTTTTTTGAAAAGCATTTCTGCTACTTTTGAATGCATGAAAAATGTGAGGTTCTTAGTGTGCATTTTTTATTAAAATGAAAAGCCCACCTTTTTTCAGCAAGGTGCCTAAATTCAGTGGGAAAACTAATGTTTCCTCTCTTGATGAAAATGTCTGGTCTAAAAATTTTCCTGTGTGCCCATAGCAAACCAATCAGAAAACCCCCCTTTTATTTAATTGGGGTCTGGAAAAAAGAGAGGGGGCACGATGTATGGGCGAAGTGAATTTTAAAACCTTTTGACCGTTTTCATACATGTGGCCCTTGGTGTCAATTCAAACCTCCACATACCAGGGAGAGAAGATTCCAGCTACAACCTGACCTAACTAAAAACGCCAGTACAGAGGGGTGGAGTGCAAAAAAACAAGATGGAGACCAACCACTTTCCCATGCATATAGTCCAAGAAACAAAATATGTTCAGCACATACATTTTGAAAAATAAGTCCTATAGGTGCATGCTGTATTTTAGTGCTTGTTGCTGCTGATATTGCATGGTGTTTGCATTGCTTTTGGTGCCCAAACCAGGTGCACTTTAGACTCATTTTTTCGAATTGAATGTTGCTGACTAATTTCATTTTTGGGCTGTAATGG